>CANTAL010000275.1:135000-278316 GCA_947650365.1 Chamaelirium japonicum
AAGTCTCTCTCTCGTGTTGTGACATGTGAACTGTCTTTTAAAGAGCTAGAATTTTTCTTATGTGTGTGAACGCGACTCTCTTTTAAATCCATTTAAAAACCTATAATAAAGATGATAAATTTTCATTCAATGGCATTTAATGGTCATTTGATTCTAATCTCTCTCTCTCTCTCTCTCTCTCTCTCTCTCTAACAAGTGAATCACACTCACTTAAGATTTTACACTTTTTCGAACAGTTGCGATGTCGTCTTTACAAATAGCATGCATCAAGCACATTCAGGCATTGCCCGGGTTTCTTACTAGGAAATCTCCTAAAAATAGAGACATTAATCCATGTGTCGCTCATTCATAACAAAGTTTCAAGATCCCCTTTGGATCGCACACACGGTGGTCACATCAATAAGTCTACATTGAATTGCCCCAATGAAAAGTATTAATTGTTGAATTTCACCCACTTAGGCAACTCTGGTATTGATTCGTCGCATTCTGACTCGGCATTAAATCGCACGACCTTTAGAGGGTGTTTGGTATGTGGAACCGCTGTTCCCCTTAATCCTGTTCCAGAAGTGATTATTACTGTCAATTACTATTTCTAATACAGCCGGAGTGATATTTTTTTGTTTCCAAGTTCTTCATTCCACCGGAACAATTGATAGTCGTTATTTTCAAATCATGGAATTCGGAATGGAAATAGATTGTTCCGGATGATGCCAAACGGATGGCATTGAATAGCGACACATCTCTCAAACAGTTATGATGGTGTGATATCATACAATAAATATTGGAGCTCTTCAGGTAGTCGCTCCTCCTAGGAAATTAATATTGTTGTGTAGTGAAGTTTTCAGCTTGAAGAAATCTTTGATGAAAACGTATAGATCTTGCTTCACCACCAACCAATATTTCTAAAAGAAAAGAATTGATAGGCCATTTGGGCCTAGCACTCGATCAACATTCATCTCGAAAATGGTCTTCTTTAGTTCTTCCTCATGAAAATGCCGGCCGATTAATGATGGAAGGATCGATCATATAGCCTTTTAAACGGGAGGTTGTCCCAATGCAGGTCTATAGACAAGCATGTTTGCTTTTTTTGTCAATGGATCGAAATAAATTTTAGATACTTATTATTAGCGATTGTGAATCGGAGCCCGAGTCAGGGTCATGCATGTCTGGTGCGGTTGATCCAGGTCCAAGTTGGGCAAGGTACTTACTAGTCATGCATGTGTGGGCTCGAATCCGGGCATGTGCTAGTCGAGCCATTTCTATCTTGGTCCAAGTGGGGTCAGGTCATGGGCCTAATTTGCTACCCCCATTAATCATTATGCCATTTTACTGGGAAGGAAATCGAGTTGCCGGCTGGAGAACAATAGATCGACTTTGCTATATATAGTAGGGGTGCAATGTGGGTCGGGTGGGTTGGTTCGGGTTTGAGCCAACCCAGAACCGAATTGAACTAGTTCTGTTCTACCATATTGAAACCCGAACCAATACGACTTGGGTATAAACCCGAATCAACCCAACCCAACCCAACCTGTAGGTTTGGGTTGGTTATCTTTAGGCTTTTAGCCACCCGTTGAGTTCTCTTCGTAGTTGGTTCAATGATAGCAAACAACTAATAATTGCAGTGTCCATAGGATATATAGCTCAAAGAAAATAATCGTTTACTCCGGAAAAAAAAACCTTTGCCCCCTTGAAGTTTAACCAAAAAATATTTAACCCTCCTGCAGTTTATTTTGCTCCAAATCGCACCCTAAAGTTCGAAATGTTAGCACAATACCCCTTTCGCCAACTAGCTACAATTAATGGTGCACACCATCTGTTTCACCAGCAATCGTGCCCAGCTTTCTCCGTCGATGTGCTCGTAGTCCTCTGTCAGCATATGAGTCCTCTAAATGCCTCAAATGAGAAACAAGAGAAGTTGTCTAGATTGTTTTTGCATGAATGTTTGAGGAAATTGAACATAAAAAATCAACCAAAATGCAAGTCATGAGTGAAGGGCGGCTGTTAATATCAATAGAGGACATTGAGATTGATGAAAAATAAATAAATAGTGCCTTTAAATTTATTTAGGTCTTCGTATTTGCCTCGTATACTTGAGACAAAAAAAAAATGCTTTAACATAGTTTCTATGGGATGATTATAGACTTACCATCTCGACATGATCAGTCGTTCCACATCTATAAACGAGTTTGAGTTCTTAAATCTATGGTTGATAGGGTAGTTCAAGTTCTAAAATGAGTTTCAGTTTGGTTGAATGGTATTCCAACATCGGTATTGGAAGTGGAGATAATTTCCTCGATCCATCTCATTTCCCATGCATCGTAGTGGTGGGAGCATTATTCTAGGGACCATGGGATGAACCCCTAGGTTAGGTGGATGCCTGAGATCGATCCACCATGGGGCCATCAGATGGTCCCTATAAATTTCGAAGTAGGTGTCTGGGGAAAAACTTGTAAAGCTACTCCCGTGACCTACAAGATAAAAGCAGTTAGAATGACTGGCTTCTTTCGTAGCGCAGACCCTTCGACGCTCAAGTCAGCAAAGATTCAAAGGGAGGACAAGTGATCAGAAAGTAGTTTGGAGATTTGAAATTTGAACCAGTACTTAGGAGCCATGGACATGACTGGTTGGGTCATGGTGCGAGCTGGCTACGGGAGAAGTCCTTAAGAGACTTTCCATCCTATTGGCCTACAAGCAAAAGGCGATCTCCTCGGTAGGCCAGTTGGCTACAGACGACGTGGATATCCTTTTCAGCTTGTTATAAGCAAAAGGTGATATCCCTCGTGATGTGAGCTGATTGCGAGCGACGTGGATATCCTTTTAAGTTTTTTATAAGCAAAAAGACAATATCCCTCGGGGTGTGAGCTGGCTGCAGATGACGTGGATATCCTTTTAAGTTTCCTATAGGCAAAAAGACGATATCCCTCGCGGTGCGAGTTGGCTGCATGGGCGATGTGGAGAAGTTGTGCTCTTGTTGTATTAGGTGTCTTCTGAAGTGTCCCTTGAGCTCCAAGACCCTATTTGACCACTGCACTGCTGCACCAGTGGATCATTATCCAACGAGGATGGAAGTCAAATTCAAGGCAAGTCCTCTGATCAGAGGTGATCTTGTGTTTCAAGATGGCAGACCGGTCCTTTAGATACTTTCCATCCCTAATAACAAATGGCGACCTCTCGCATGTGAGCTAACTTCGAGCCACGTGGTCTGCAAACTGGCTGCGGGCAACATGATCTGTGAGCTGGCTAAGGGCGCATGCAACCTGCGAGCTGATTGTGGGCAATGGGCGACCTGCGAGTTGCCTGTGAGCGTGGCGGTCTAGCACTAGGAGCGGTGACTTCCGGGGTAGTCCTTATCCCGGATGAGCTTGCTGATTAGGGGCGATCTCATGAACTAGGTTGGTGAGCTGGTGCTATTTTTCGGGCACCATCATTACTCCCTCCTAGAGGGACAAGTGCATCGAACTTCGCTGAGGTCCGTCTAGGAGCCAGACGATGTCGCTATCGCAGGATGAGGTCACCCTTGGCATTAATTGGTAATCGATCCGTATCTCTTTCCGACGCATCATATTAATGAGGCGTTGGTTTGGGATTCGAGAAGCCGGATGTCATCTCATAGCATTAAATGCATAGGAGTTCCACTACGGTACCACACCGCCAGAACCCATCTCCACCATCCATCTCATTTTCCATGCATCGTAGTGGTGAGAGCATTATTCTAGGGGCCATGTGATGAACCCTAGGTGGATGCCAGAGATCGATCCACCATAGAGCTATCAGATGGTCCCTATAAATTTTGAAGTAGCTAGGTACCGATGTGATCAATACCACATAATTTTTCCTTAAAGTAGAGTGATTAGGTATCCGATCGATGCAGTCAAGCTCTTTGCTATTTTTTTAAAAAATTACGTGAACGTACAGAGTCACATGTGGGCCAGTTGCCCCTCCCAAATTTTGAGAAAAATGCAAAGAGCCTTGTGATTTGTTTTTTCTTCAGACGAATCGTAGTGCGCAAGCAGTTGTGCCCCCCTTGTCATTGCATGCTAATCACCCATACCACCACCCTTATGCCCACATCAATCGATTATATTCGTCTGATGAAACATAAGGGCCTAATGTGATTCATCCGTCGGAGGTGTCACATAGCTAAGAAGTTAAAACGGTTCATCAACCCTTTTTTTTTTTTATAAGAAAACTTAGCTAAGAAGTAAAGTTTTTTTAAGCTAAACGTCAGGGGAGGGAAGTATAATTTAACCAAAAAAAAAATTGGATCCACCGATCGAGTAGATGGTCAAAGCACCACTGGTAAGTTCCTCCGATCGAGAAAACGTGCGTAGTATCAATTAGTAGCAAAAATGCTCTCGTGCTAGTAGAGCCATCTGCTAGTAGAAAACATACATTAACATGACCCCCACAACTCTTTCACCATGGGCTGCTAGAACCAACAAAAAATAACTGTCATGTGGCACACGAGAGTCTCCGTTTACTATTAAAGTCGTAGGAGTTCCACTACGGTACCACACCGCCCAAATCCATCTCCACTATCTATCTCATTTTCCATGCATCGTAGTGGTGGGAGCATTATTCTAGGGGCCATGGGATGAACCCTAGGTTAGGTGGATCCACCATAGGGCCATCAGATGGTCCCTATAAATTTCGAAGTAAGTGTCGGGGAAAAAACTCGTAAAGCTTCTCCCGTGACCTGCAAGATCAAAGAAGTTAGATCGACTGGCTCCTTTCATAGACACTTCGGCGCTCAAGTCAGCATAGATTCAAAGGGAGGACAATTGATCAGAAAGTAGTCTAGAGTTTTGAAATTCGAACCCGCACTTAGGAGCCATGGACCGTGCTTTTATAACCTTTTTCCAACCACTAAAAGTTGACATGTACCAGTCCTCCAGTGCACCCTCGTGCTAGCACACGGGTCATTAAATGCACTTGTCGCCTTGCTGGCCAACTAGCGGCCCAGGGTCGAGAGGGGGAATGCACCGGTCTTATCCGCTCTAGGCGGACACTCTAGATATCTCTGGAGGACTTATTTTCGAACTTGGCTCACAATCATCCGCTTGGTTCAGCGGGGGTGCGGACACATGTCGACTTGATACCGCCTTACTGTATTTGATCGAGAACAGAGATGGACACGACTTGTTGGGTCATGGTGTGAGCATGCTACGGGCGATGTCCTTTAGAGACTTTCCATCCTATTGCCCTACAAGCAAAAGGTGATCTCCCCTGTGGGCGAGTTGGCTGCAACGTGGATATCCTTTTCATCTTTCTATAAGCAAAAGGTGAGATATACCTCGTGATGTGAGCTGACTAAGGGCGACGTGGATATCCTTTTAAGTTTCCTATAAGCAAAACGATGATATCCCTTGGGGTGCGAGCTGGCTACGGACGACGTGGATATCCTTTTAAGTTTCCTATAGGCAAAAAAAATGATATCCCTTGCGGTGCGAGCTGGCTGCATGGGTGATGTGGAGGAGTTGTGCTCTTGTTGTATCAGGTGCTGAATCTTCTGAAGTGTCCCTTGAGCTCCAAGACCCTATTTGACGGCTGCACTGCTGCGCCTGTGGATCATTATCCAAAAAGGATGGAAGACACATTCAAGGCAAGTCCTCTGATCAAAGGCGATCTTGTGTTTCAAGATGGCAGGCCGGCCCTTCAGAGACTTTCCATCCCTATTGACAAATGGCGACCTCTCGCATGCGAGCTGACTTCAGGCAACGCGGTCTGTGAGCTGGCTGCGAGTAACACGATCTGTGAGCTAGCTAAGGGCGACGTGCAACCTGCAAGCTGACTGTGGGCGATGGGTGACGTGCGAGTTGCCTGCGGGCGTGGCGGTCTAGCACTAAAGCATCGGATCACCTCAGAACTTTAGTTGAGGGTGCCTGCTCAAACGAGAGTAGTACTAGGAGGGGTGACTTTCGGGGTAGTCCTTATCCCGGATGAGCTTGTTGACTAGGGGCGATCTCATGAGCTAGGTTGGCGAGCTGGTTCTCTTTTTCGGGCACCATCATTACTCCCTCCTAGACAGACGAGTGCATCGGACTTCAATGAGGTCACCCTAGGCATTTAATGGTAAGTTGATCCGTATCTATTTTCAACACATCACATTAATGAGGCGCCGGGTCAGGATTCGAGAAGCTGGATGTCATCTCATGGCATTAAATGCTTAGGAGTTCCACTACGGTACCATACCACCTGAACCCATCTCCACCATCCATCTCATTTTCCATGCATCGTAGTGGTGGGAGCATTATTCTAGGGGCCATGTGATGAACCCTAGGTGGATGCCTAAGATCGATCCACCATAGGGCTATCAGATGGTCCCTATGAATTTTAAGTAGGTACCGATGTGATCAGTACCATAGAATTTCTCCTTTAAAGTAGAGTGATTAGGTATCCCATGTAGTCAGCTCTTTGTTATTTTTTTTTAAAATTATGTGAACAGAACCACATGTGAGCCAGTATCTCCTCCCAAACTTTGAGAAAAAATAGCGAGAAAGAGAGAGAGGGAGAGAGAGAAAGAGAAAGAGATAGATCACAGTGCCCCCCCTGTCATTGCATACTAATCACCCATACCACCGCCCTCATGCCCACATCAATCGATTATATTCGTTTGATGAAAGATAAGAGCCTAATGTGATTCATCCATCGGAGGTGTCACATAGCTAAAAAGTTAAAATGGTTCATCAACGTCTTTTTTTTTTTTGATAAGAAAATTACACTAACGAGTCAGTACACCTATTCAGACAAGCACATATAATAATTGTACGTGAGATTTCCTCTATCCCAAAACCCAGGTGTTGAGATGAGGTCTTAGCATACGTATAAGGATTATTTCCGCTCTCTACTTTATCAAGGTGGGACAAATTCTCCAACACTCCCCCTCATGTGCAGGCCAATTTTTTATGGTCCGTGTCACGTGGATGATAGATGTATGTGTGGGGACCACACTCGATAGGTGCATGATACGGCCAGGGTGTTTATTGACATGTTGTTTATCATAAACGATGGGCATGGGCCGTCCCACTGTGTGATGGGTTTGGACCGTCGCATAAGACCGTCATTCTACGATCGATCATGGCCGTCAAATTAAGACAAAAAAGACAATATTTGACCATTGTTTATCTGTAGATTTTTTTTTAAAAAAAATGCAACAATTCAAATCTGGCTACTATCATATACATACAATAATTGATCTAATTCGAGTTCTATTTGTTAGCTACAAATATCCAAAATAGACAAAAAGCTGTTTGACTTCCGTCGATACGATGAATATGAAAGACAACTCTTGTTCCATCCTAGTTGCGGAAAAAAGATAAATCACGGCAATCTAATGGAGTAGCCCCCAATCTTTGAGGGTCTGAACTTCTGGTAATTGCTTATGGAAAAATACATATATCAATGATAGTAAAGTCACTTGAAACTATAGGGAAGTCAAATGACTAGTGTTTACACTTTACATCTTGAAGGATTGTGGACAAATTTTACTCTAATATCAAGTTTTTGTTCACTTAATTAATAACAACCCCTGGGATTCACTAAACTATATCATTATAAATAATCAGAGAAAAATTCCACACCTTCTCTTCCTCTAGGTCAATAACGCAAATAATGGAAAGTACGCGCAACAGTAGTATGACATGTAGAAGTTTGGTATGGAAGTAGCTACAGAATGAAGGCATACATACAACATGATATAAACATACTTTGAGCCATCATGCAGTGAGACATCAACAATTCTCGTGTTAACCCTTTCAGCCGTCTGTTCAGAATACAAATCAAAGAGTGACCTTGACCATTTCCAAGAAAATAAGGAAAAGAAAAGCAATAATATTAAATCAAAATTTCTAAAGAAAAATCTCTATTAAACACAGATTTGAAGGAAACATCACCTGAGAAAGCTGATTGGTTGCTTCATTAGAACTCGAATAGGTCGTTTCATCTATAAAATGGCCGGATTACATTTTCAACCCTATTTGTGCACAATTTGGACCGATTCATGCTATTTTGGACCAACTCGATGCGATTCATGCTTCATTAGAACTCGAGTTGGTCATTTCGTCTCTAAAATTATCAGATTTCATTATGAACTATCTGTCCGATTTGGGTCAATTCATTCTATTTTGGACCAATTCGACCTGATTCGTGCTTGATTCATACTCGAAATGATCGTTTTATGTCTTAAATGGTCGAATTGCATTGTGAACCTTAATCATCCCCGATTTGGACCGATTCATGCAATTTTGGGTCGATTCGGTATGATTTGTGCTCGATTTATACTCAAATCAGCTGTTACATGTCTAAAATTATCAAATTACATTATGAACCCTATTTGTGCTCGATTTGGACTTATTCATGCTATTTTGAATCTATTCGATACAATTCGTGCTTTATTACAACTTGGATCGATCATTTCATCTCTAAAATGATCTGATTACATTAAATATAAAAGATTTATCGAACTTTCATGCAAGGCAAGTCTTCTCATAAACAGTAAACACTCTATTTCTAATTCTTGCTTTATTATAACTCGATTCGGTCATTTCATCTCTAAAAATTAGCATGAATCGACCCCAATTACTACACTCAATTGATTGTTTGGACTGCTTCGTGCTCGATTCATACTCGAACTGGTCGTTTCATGTCTAAAATAATCGAATTGCATTGTGAACCTTATTCATGACCGATTTGGACACATTCATGTTATTTTGGAATTATTCGGCGTGATTTGTGCTTTATTAGAACTCAAATAATTTATTTTATCCCTAAAATGATCAACTTACAATATGAACCCTATTGTGCCCAATTTAGGCTGAATCATGCTATTTGGGTCAATTCATGCTTGATTCATACTTGAATAGTTCGTTTCATGTCTAAAATAGTCAAATTATATTATGAACCCTATTCGTGTCTGATTTGGACTAATTTATGTTATTTTGAATTGATTCGTACTTGATTCATACTCTAATAAATTGTTTCGTATCTAAAATGATTAAATTACACTGTGAATCATATTCATGCAATTTTAGCTGATTCATGCTATTTTGGATCATGATATTAATCAAATGATGATGATGATCTTGATTGACTTAAAAGAATATTTTGCAAAAACAAAGCCAAGTCATGTAAGAGACCTCTCGGTATATGGATAAGGGACCATAAAAATGGAATGGGATGATAAAGTTTATATATATATATATATATATATATATATATATATATATATATATATATATATATATATATATATATATATATATATATATATATATAATAAGGGACAACGGTTGTGGGGGGGACAAATGAACTGAGACAAAGCAACGGCTGTGATTTATGCAGAGGAGGGGGATAAACATAGCAAGGGTTGAGATTTACAGAGATGAAACAAAAAGGGAGGGAAGAAGGGAGGAAAAAATTTAAAATTCAAATGAAAAGAGAGTTTGAAATTCAAACACCTGTAATAAATATATAAATCTGGTTAGACTGGACCCGTTGGTAACAGATCTTTGACTGTTCGTCATTATAAGTTGTATAGGATGGTGACAGGTGTCAGATTTATATTAATTTGGACCTGCTGACAACCGCAGGCACTGCACAGCTGTCTGTTTCATGTAGAGCCCCGGTCCACGCCATTCATTATCTCTCCCCGAGGTACATACATCGTTTGAGAGAGAGGAAGAGAAATAGTTTGAGAGAGAGAGGAGGGATAGAGGGAGAGAAGAAACGCCGCCCCGATGTCGCCGTCGAAGTCCACGGCATCTCCGATCGCAGTCGACCCCCTCCCTCTCTCTCTCCTCCGGCCCCGATCTGGCTCCGACCCCCTTCCTCTCTCTGCGATCCGGCCCTGATCTCGCCGTCAGTCCTCCAGGACCCCCTCCCTCTCTCTCTCCCTCTCTCTCTGTCATGCGATCCGGCTCCGATCTCGCCGTCGGCCACGACCCCCTCCGTCTGTCATGCAATCTGGGCCCGACCCCTTCCCTCTCGCGATCCATCAGTTGACCCTGATCGCAGCCATCTCCGATCTCACCGTCAGTCCTCCAGGACCCCCTTCCTCTCTCTCCCTCTCTCTGTCATGCGATCCGGCTCCGATCTCGCCGTCGGCCACGACCCCCTCCCTCTCTCTGTCATGCAATCCGGGCCCGACCCCCTCCCTCTCGCGATCCATCAGTTGACCCCGATCGTAGCCAGCTCCGATCGCAACCGAACCCCTCCCTCTCTCTCTCATACGATTTGGCCACGATCCGAGTCCAGAGCGGAGGTCCAGGCGCTGATCTGAGTCCAGAGAGGGCCGGAGCCGAGATTCCAGGAGCCGGGGCTGAAAGGGCCCCTCTAGGAGGAGGTGAGCTCGAGGATGGCGTCGCTGGGCTACAGATGGAACTCCAAGTGGTGCAAGAAGCGGCCGCAGCAATCCAAGACACCATCAACGATGTGCCCACCGACCACCCCACCTTCAAGCTCCGGGCCAGCTTCAACGCTGAGGGCGACGACGCAAAACCCATGGAGGAATATGAGGGTGGAGATGAAGAGGAGGGCGACGGAGAGGGGCAAGGTTTGTGGCAACAGCGAGTACTCCTGCACCCATGATCAAGCCAAGGTTTATCAATCAATCTCCATGGCTTCTCTTCTCTCTCTAAGGTGAATAAGATCGATCATAAGGGATGATCTTGCCCGTCAAATGTTGATTAGGAGATGATCCTATGTTATTTCTTGCTAATGATGTAGCTAACAAACATATTCTAACTGTTTGATCGAAGTGTGTAGAGGCCAGGGATCTAATCAGATCATCATCATGATGCATCATCACCTCCATTGCATTGTCCGCAGCTTACGAGTCGAGAGTAAGAACAAAAGCTACAATTGTACCATTCAAATTCTCCCTTTGTTTCGTATAATAAAATTCGGATAGAATATGTGGGGTCGTATGTGTGATCCCGCACACCATGTAACAGTGTGGTTGCCAATGTGCATGCATGGATTAGTGTGCGCGAACAGATATTTTATTTTGTGTTTTGATGCTCTCTATGTTATTTCTTGCTAATGATGTAGCTAACAAACATATTCTAACTGTGTGATCGAAGTGTGTAGAGGCCAGGGGTCTAATCAGATCATCATCATGATGCATCATCACCTCCATTGCATTGTCCGCAGCTTACGAGTCGAGAGTAAGAACAAAAGCTACAATTGTACCATTCAAATTCTCCCTTTGTTTCGTATAATAAAATTCGGATAGAATATGTGGGGTCGTATGTGTGATCCCGCACACCATGTAACAGTGTGGTTGCCAATGTGCATGCATGGATTAGTGTGCGCGAACGGATATTTTATTTTGTGTTTTGATGCTCTCTCGCTCTCACTTTCTCCCCCCCCCCCCCCACACACACACTCTCTTTCTCTCTCTATTTTAACATCAGTTTTTTTTTTTTTGTAGGGTTCTTCCACCTCCACAGCCTGAGTGCAACAAATCTGATTACCACACACACACACACACACAGAGAGAGAGAGAGAGAGAGAGAGAGAGAGAGAGAGAGAGAGAGAGAGAGAGAGAGAGAGAGAGAGAGAGAGAACCAACGTCCAATCCTCCCTAATTCCCGCCCCTCTCCTCTCTCAGTGGTGAGATTTTTAATTTTATGTTTGAGGAGGGAGCAAACATGAGATTGCATTTTTTTCCCCTATTGAACATCTTTATTTTTTTGTTTAATGAACATCAATGGTGAAATTTTTAATTTTGTGTTTGAGGAGGGCACAATCTGGTTCATACCTCAAAAGTTTTGTTTAATTTTGTGAACATCATTGTTTGAGGATGGAATAATCAGGTTGAATGAAACCCCTTTTTCTTCTACTCTCTCTCTCTCTCTCTCTCTCTCTCTCTCTCTCTCTCTTGCAATGTGTTCAAGCAATTCGATTTTGTTTTTAATGAATATCATTTTTTTTAATGATAATCAGTTGTGAGTTTTTTAATTTTGTGTTCGAGGAGGGAGCAAACATCAGATTGCTTTTTTTTTCTTCCTGCTAATGGACATCGTTTTTTATTTTATTTTTAATGAACATCAATGGCCAAATTTTTTATTTTGTGTTTGAGGAGGGAAATAAGGTTCATACCTCAAAAGTTTTGTTTAATTTTGTGACCTCTATCAAGGCGTTAATTTATAATTTTGGTTTTATCTCTGTTGATCTTCTGATGTTCCAATTTTGAGTCACCAGGGATATTTTGGTTTGGTCTCTGTGTACAATTTGTTGCATTCGCAGTAGGTGCTCTTCTGTCTGTCTTTTGCCCACCGACCATTGACATTCCAGTGATTATTCTCTCTTCTTTTTTCTGAACTGACAAGAGTTTTGTTGCAGCTTTGATGTTAACGTAGTAGAACCATGTGGCTTGATGATGATTACTGGCTCAGCTGATTGATATGTTACTATGGGTATGAGTTCCTTCTATTTAACTATTCTTTAAAATTCATTGAAACATATATCCTCTCATCATCTAATTCCTTTCCCAATGTACTAATGGTTTTGTAGTTTGTACCATGGTGTGGTATGATGTTTCCTTTTTTATATTTCCACACGACTACATGCAAAAGATTGTCTGAGAATTTATCACCAGGGATCAAAATTCATTTGAATCTGCAATATGTATAAGTGAAAACCCCACTTACTGAATATTGAAGTTTGAACTGAATTATTTAAACGTTGCTATATGGATCCGAAGCTTATACGAACATTCGACATGATGGAATGTATGCATACAACAAAGACCAGAAGTAAAGTTTGTGCTTTCTTTCTATTTGTGGGTTCATAGTCTGCAACTTGCACCATATTGTCTCAATGAATAACATGCATATAATAGAATCATAGATTTATGTGGTGGCTAAATTGCTCCTTTTGTTTCTGTAGGCTGCTGCGGCCTGCAGTACATTACAATTTCTAGACCAATTCCTGCTGATATGGGGAAGGTTGAGAAGCTCCGAAAAATGGACCTTTCTTACAGTCAGTTTATTTGTGATATACCAAGTTCCTTCTGAGATATGATGAACTTAAAATTATCTGTAATCACTTAAGTGGCTTTGTTAAGTTTTTTGATAAGCACTTTCAATGTCTTATGATTGTCTTACTAGCATTATCCGTGCCTTGCGGTACTATCGTGACCGCCTTTGGCGGCTTGGCGGGGGCATCGAAATTGATGCTGCTGACGAATTTTGCTGGTCCTCGAATATGTTTTGCTGTCGAAAGCAGGTGAGTGTGTTTTGCCGTCGTAGGTGGCTGCTGCAATATTGACAGGCTTCAACGATAGATAACGACCACATTAAAATTTTAACCAGCTTTTGAAAGCATGTGAATGCCTTGATCCAACACATGAGGAGGTTCAATGGCCGACAATGTGGACGTCTAGACCAAATGTGGGCGTCGCCGAATGAATATTGTTGCCCCTTGCCGACAATGTGAGCACTCAAATGGTGAACATGATTAAATGATAAACGTATGACACACCAAGATTTAAGATCAATAGAACTTATTAATCATAGTTACAGTCTGTGATACAAGAAAAACAGGAGTTGTGCCTCAAATTATTCCTACTTGAAAAGACATTCAACTAATTATCACTAATCACTTCTTAAGCCTTTACAATGCCTCGAGCTTTGACAATATCAAATAAATTGACTAGAACCATTGCTTGATGGAAGTTTACCCAATATGAATATCTGCACGGCCATATTGAAGACTTCCCTTAATGTTTTGAGTTGGGTGTGGTTCCTTTTTCCTCTCTTTAAGTTGGGAAGGGTGACGAATGAGGCTTGGATCTGTTTCCTTAAGCTGTCTCTGTAGACATCTATTTGTGAAGTTTTGTAGTGAGAGAATCTATTTTTGTGTGTACCTTTCGAAGGCGGTCCGCTTTTTTGCCGACAGATCTGGACAACGAATCAGAATATAAGAACTTGATCTCTATTTTTGACCAAACTAAAGCAGATCTCGCAGAAGCAAATTCGATTGTCGAACAGTCGAAAGGGGAAATCTTCAATGCTAGAGGAGAATTACATTCAAAGGAATCTTCAAGTGAGGATCTGAATGATAAAATCAGGTCATTACATGCAGAAAAAAATAAGACCGAGAGAAAATTGAAGGAGCTTATTGGCGAGTATAGTGATCTGAAGTCATCTTCGGAGAGGAAAAATGCCTTTGATGCGGACAGCTGTGATTGCTCCAGTCTCAGTTTGGCAGGCAGCATCATAGGGTTCCAGGAGAGGAAGCAGCTGTGATACATTTGCATCATGTACTTCGTCAAGTCTGGTATGGGCTGACACCATGCAGTGCACCAACAAGTATGAGTCGTGGTGGACGATTTCATCTCATATGTGCCTTCATTTCTGGCGAGTATTATAGGACCTGCAGTTGGGGCATTTCCGAGCAACCACATGATATTGTACTTCAGAGTTTGCTCCACAGTCGTTACACAAGATGCGAATCTGCATTGGTTTACACAACAAAATCTCCATTAGTAATTCACTCGAAAGATCCCGCACAGAATACTTTCTGGATTAGAAAAATGAGTGCCAAGAATAAACAAACATAAGTAACACAGATAAAAGGAAAACAGCTTGAGCCGACTTGACCGAATGTTGTTTTATTTTGCTTCTTAAATTATTCTACAAAGGGTATAAACATCAAAGGTGATTTGCAAAAAAAAAAAATCAGAGGTGGTGAAAAGTGCCACACTTCGGATATTCTATCTCGGCATCATATGAAGGTCAATAACTCTTTTAACCATCAGATGTTTTTCTTTTGGGCTTTGTTGTTTTCCTCCTTCCCTCTCTTCCTCTATCCCTTCTGAACTTCCCTTCAGAACTAAATGTAGCCCTCCTAGCTACATTTATGTCTGTGAATCACTGTTTTTGATTCTCAGTTTTTTCTTATTTTTTTGGAGAAATTTGATTCTCAGTTTTGAATCACAGTTTTGATTAGGTCTGTGAATCACAATTTTGATGAGAATCACCGACTCTTTGATTCAAACTCTTATTAGATTTTTGAATTGCGGCTTTTATTTTTTAAGCATATTTTAATCGAGCTTCTTACTCATCCCTTGGTTTTTTGTGTTTAAGGAGGGAGGGCTTTTCTGTTTAAGGAAGTTGTCGCATGTAGTTTATTTTGTTCCAAATCACTCCATAAAGTTTTAACTGTTAGCCCATTACCCCTATTGTCAACTATTTAATTTCTTCATTTGGTAATTTTTATCTAATCGAAATTGAATTGAAGGGGTGCAAAATGTAGTTTTTTAACTATAGGGGGATCAAGTGTTTTTGAGCTAAACATCAGGGGGGCAAAGCATAATTTATCCAAAAATATTTGCTATGTGGGAATTTTGCTGAAGATGCTAACTGAGACATCCCAAAATATAATCTCTCTCTCTCTCTGTGTCTCTCTTTCTCTCTCTTTGCACCCGTTGTGTGCCCCAGCCCAACCTCTGTTCGCCCCGCAGGTGCTCTCTCTCTCTCTCTCTCTCTCTCTCTCTCTCTCTCTCTCTCTCTCTCTCTCTCTCCAACCTCCCCCGTCGTAGCCTCCTCTGGCTACCGCCAGACCTCTGTTCAATACCCACCCCGTGACTCTCTCGAAAATCGGAACCCACCCTACCCGTTGTGCCCCCCCTCTTTCTCTGCACCCACTGTGCGCCCCCTTCTTGAATTATTGTCACCCTCGAATTATTGGACCCCCTAAAAATATTGTTACCGCTCTTGAAATGTTTCGTTGCCACCCTCGAAATATTATGACCCCCCTTTGAAATAATACCATTGCCCATGAACTATCATTGCCTCCCTTGAAATATTGCTGTCATCCTCTAAATATTATCACCGCCCTCAAAATGTTTCCGGCGCCTTTCAAATCTTTTTCGTGGCCTTGGGCACGGGGTTTTTACTAGTATATATATATATATAGCGATCCAGTGAGATATGAGATAACTTTGAGAAACCTATTTAGAGGTTTTAGAATTTGATAAAAATTGGTGAGCATGCTCTCTATGGCAATTTGATCATCCTCACAAAAAATCATCAAATTCTAAAACCTCTAAGGGCATCAAATGTAAGAAGATTTATCGACCGTCCATTAAAACCAATAATTTGAATTGTGTATTTGATGCCTCTAGAGGTTTTAGAATTCGATGATTTTTTGTGAGAATGATCAACTTGCCATAGAGAGCATGCTCATAAATTTTCATCAAATTCTAAAACCTATAGATAGGTTTCTCAAAGTTATCTCATAGAAGAGTTATCTCACTGGATCGTTATCCTATATATATATATATATATATATATATATATATATATATATATATATATATATATATATATACCTACCACAGGAGGTGTTGGATATATACCTACCACAGGAGGCGTTGGTGAATTTCTTGTAAAAGTGCCTCCACCAGGATCCCAAGGAACAATAAGTCAAGAAAATAAAAGAAACACATCAAAATTCATAACATAAATAACATAGCTTTTTTTTCTTCTTTTTTTAATAACAAAATATGCCTCATGTCAATTTGGTAGAAAAAATGCTTTCGTGTCAGTAAAGCCATCTGCAAATGATCCAAACCTCCAAAATAATTGTCTTGTGGCACATGAGACCCTCCGTTTACTACTGAAATACACAGAAGTTCCACTACGGTACCACACTGTCCGAACCTATCTCCACCTTCCATCACATTTTCGATGCATCATAGTGGTGGGACCATTATTCTAGGGGCCATGGGATGAAACCTAGGTGGCCGGATGCTGAAGATCGATCCACCATAGCCAGTGGCGGACCCAGAAACTCTAATAATTAAAAATTTTATCGTGGAAGGGGATAATCATATCCTTATTCATCTCCTCTCGGATGGGGATTTTTCTCAACCATGATATTATATATGACTGCAGGATCATCACTCGGGGTTTAACCTCGTGTAGGTTCTCTCACGTGAAAATGGATTATAACGCTTGTGTCGATGCCTTGATAAAAATTCAACTTCCAGGAGCATGTTGCTTTCTCTTCGATTTCGACCCCCAGAATGTATCTCCTTGATTGTTTTCTCTAAGAAAGATAATTCCAATAATCGTAATACAATTTATATTCCCCGGACGGGGACGTCATGAATAGAACCCTCGTAGTTCCTAAAAAAAATCATTTTCTTTGGAAAAATAAAATTTGATCCACCGATCGAGATAGATGGAACCCTACAAGCACCAGGACACCCATGTTATAGAGCTTTCCTCAATGGTCCAAACCCCACTGGTAAGTTCCTCCGATGGAGTGAGCATATATAGTATCACATCCCCACCCCCGGGTGCTTCTCTTCACCTTGTGCAGGTAGAACTATCAGCACGCAATGATCCTCGTCCAAGGAAACATAGTAAAGTGCATGCCATGTGAAGCACGAGACCCACTGTTTACTAGTAAAGTAGAGTGATTCGATATCCCATGCAGTCAAGTTCTTAGTTGTAGTTTTTTTAAAATTACGTGAACCCCGCTCATGGACAGAACCACATGGGGGACAGTTGCCCCTCCCAAACTTTGAGATAAATTCAAAAAGCCTTGTGATTAGTTTTTTCTTCTGATGGATCGCACTACGCCCAAGCAGTTGTGCCCCCATGTCATTGCATGCTAATCACCCATACCACCACCCTCATGCCCACATCGATCGATTATATCCGCCTGATGAAACGTAGTATCACGTGACCTTCTCATTTTACTGGAATAGCTATATATCTAGGACTGTCAATCTGGCCCTTTGGAGAGGGTACCCTGCCTGGCCCGGCCCTCCAAAGCCCTTCCTTTTAGCGGTAGGTGTCATTCCTAATTCAGTCCCCTGACTGACCGGTAGAATATCCGACGTCACAGATTCTGGAAAAGTACCGTGAGGTCACACCCCCACTATCCGTTGCCGAATATGTGAGCACCAATGTGGGCCTACTAACCACACTTGTCCTGACAAGTTCGGCAGTATGTATGTTATGGGGACTCAGCGACGGATTCTACCGGCCTGCGCTCGGATATAACTGCAAGAAGGAAGAACCATAAGCAAATCACACGAGCGAAGAATTAGTTTGTTATTCAAAGCATCAACAGGGAAATGAACTTACCTGCCCGCCAAGGGCCTGAGGGTCAAGTCGGGCCCAGTTTTCATATGCCCTCCATGATGAAGGCCGGGCTAAGGAAACCTATGGCCTAGTCCTGCTATGCGCTCCCCGGCCTCCATATACATAAATTATTATAATGTATATAATACTTATTAAGGGTATAAATCAGTAGCTAGGTGGGACTAATCAGTTATTAGTTGGTCACTCACTATGACCCTATTGGAATTGGAGTTATCAAGGTTGGATATATTAGTATTAAAGGTATTTTATAATATTGATAAGACTTATAATACTTTTTAAGTTGTATTATCAATCTCAAGATTGAATATATAAGTGGGGTTTTAAATGATTACCAAAAGCCTAAAGGTACTAGCATAAGAGTAATTTAGGGGGGCGGGAAAAAAGATTTAATTCAGGCCTTCCTTAATGACCTAACTGAATAAATAGACATGTCGATAATCCTTATCTTAGTTATATCAACCTAGCCCTTGATCGGCCCTAGCCTGGCCCAGCCCTAGCCCTTGAAAAGTCGAGCTAGGGCTCATCATTTTCTGACCCTAAAGGTCTAGGGCCAGGCTAAAGCCTACCTCCTAAAACAAAGGGCCAGACCCGATTTGATCCCTTCCCTGCCCTTGCCCTGCCCTTTGACAGGCCTATATACATCCATGAGCAATGATCCTCCTCCGGGTCTGAGGAAACACAGTACGTAAAGTGCATGCCATGTGAAGCACGAGACCCTCGATTTACTATTAAAGTAAAGTAATTTTCTAACTCTAGACCTGTTTTGTATTTGGTTAATATGGTAACTAGTAAAGTAAATCGGGTAAAAAAATTACTTTGTTGCTATTTGAATTCTAAAAGTTATAATAAAGTAAATGGTAGAAGAATTACTGGTAGCAAAAAAGTTTTACATCAAAAAAGCAAAGTAAAACTTTTGATTTACTAGTAGAAGACTCCATTGACCATGCCACATCAGCCAACGACACAATCGAGAGAACACCATATGATGGATTCGAGTATTTGGGGAGCAACATGTCGATCACAGTTTCAATGACCACGATCTATGGGTCATGGGATGAACCAGGTGAATGCCACGATCACCGATCTCCACCGTCGCATTGCCCCGCAGGCTGTCGGCCACCATTGTCGCCAGCCTTCAACCCTACCGACCGTCATATGGTCCCCCTCCAAACCGTGGAAGGGAGATTACGGCTATCGTACGGTCCCCCTCCAATAGTCAATTGAAGGTGTTGACCTTCGAGATGTGGCACTGTGGAGTGCTGAGCTGTCGCGTGTTGAGCTGTCATCCTAACGTTGTATAGTAAAGATAGAGAAAGAGAGAGGTAGGGTTGACACAGAATGTGATGACGAAGTTTGACCGAAGCCTACGTCTCCGTACGCGAAGACGCAACCTTTGAATCCTCTATCTCTAGAGAAGTAGAGCTATTCTCGACAGGCCGAGGAGTGCTTATATAAGTAGACATAGGGTGGAATAGGTTTGACTGGAGTCTGAATACCAGAAAGCTCTAGGAGCTCTGAAAAAATAGAAAGTGGGATGTAGAATAATAAATTCCGGTCTGGAATATTTACATGATCTGCTATTTATAGAGGGTTGGGAATATTGGGGGTTTTGGTAATTACCCCAGGGGATTCACCAGACCCCAAATAGTATGTGTGGGCCTCAAGCAGGGCTGCTGTGAGTGCAAAATTTGGCCAACGCCCGAAGACGTCTGATTATTATTTCGAAGCAGCAACGAACGTCATATTCGGTGCATGCACGCAGACACTGACTAACAATTCCCCTTGCAACGTCCGTTTTCGCAATAACACCCACTACAGCAATGTCTGTGGGGGAAAATCTTCGTGCCGACCCGAAGACTCTCGCAGCACCAGTCAATTGGAGTTGAAGTTGACGTCGAAGATCGTTGGTCGATCTGTTGATTGGAGTTGAAGTTACCTCTTTCGATATGTAAACAGAGAGGCAATCAGAGAGAGAGTTTGACACAGGAGATGTGATCTCGGAGTTCAGCCGAAGCCTACGTCTCCGTGCTATAGGGAGCAACCCGAATTCACTAACACTTATGTTGAAGTGATCTCGACAGGCCGAGTATCACTGAAAACTCTAATCTCTTCGAGAGAAAAAGAAGATCAAAGAGAGGTGGAAGATGGGAAGTTGGAAATCCCAGAGCTCTGGTTTTTTTAGAACTGAGAATTCAATCTCAGATTCGATCCTTTTACATTCGAATGCTCTGCTATTTATAGGCTTCTCTGGGAGGAATTCCGGGGTAAATGGCGGTTTCTGCTGTCGTATCTGGGGATCCTCCAGGTAAAGCTGGTGGGCTCTGCTGCCGTCTTAGGGGCCCACCAGGCAGGGCCAGTGGGTCCCGCTGTTGTCTTCGGGGGCCCACCAAGCAGGGCCGGTGGGTCCCGCTGTGGTACTCGGGGGCCCACCAGGCAGAGCCAGTGGGTCCCGCTGTGGTACTCGGGGGCCCACCAGGCAGGGCCAGTGGGTCCCGCTGTTGTCTTCGGGGGCCCACCAGGCAGGGCCGGTGGGTCCCGCTGTGGTACTCGGGGGCCCACCAGGCAGGGCCGGTGGGTCCCGCTGTTTGCAAACTTCTTGCCAAAATTTGCACCCACAGTTACCCCCTCCAAGTTAGCTAAGAGGCCTCCTTGGCTGGCTTGGACTCGTGGTGCAAAGCTAACAACCCCCTGTCATACATGCAGAGGAGTTCTGTCGAGTGTTAGCGCAAAAAAGGGACGGACCGGTTAATTTTGTTTGATCGGTCAATTTTGACCGATCGGTCAATTTTGACCGATCGGTCAAATTTTGACCGATCGGTCAAATTTTGACCGATCGGTCAAAATTCAACCGGTCAAGAATCGGGTGATCGGTCAAAGAACAGGGTTTTTTGACCGATCCATTAGGAAATTTGACCGATCGGTTGAAATTTGACCGATCGATTAATTTTTGACCGATCGGTCATATTTGACCGATCGGTCAAATTTTGACCGATCGGTCAAATTTTGACCGATCGGTCAAATTTTGACCGATCGGTCAAAATTCAACCGGTCAAGAATAGGGTGATCGGTCCCGATCTAGTAGGAATTTTGACCGTTTGAATGAATTTTGCCGATCGGACAAGTTTGTCCGATCGGTAAAAGTTATCCGATCAAGGTTTGAGTGATCGGCAAAAAACCTTGGTTTTTTGCCAGATCCAGTAGAAATTTGACCGATCGAATGATTTTAGCCGATCGGTCAAGTTTGACCGATCGGTTAAAAAATATCCGGTCAAGGTTCGAGTGATCGGCAAAAAACCTTGGTTTTTTGCCAGATCCAGTAGAAATTTGACCGATCGAATGATTTTAGCCGATCGGTCAAGTTTGACCGATCGGTTAAAAAATATCCGGTCAAGGTTCGAGTGATCGGCAAAAAACCTTGGTTTTTTGCCAGATCCAGTAGAAATTTGACCGATCGAATGATTTTAGCCGATCGGTCAAGTTTGACCGATCGGTTAAAAAATATCCGGTCAAGGTTCGAGTGATCGGCAAAAAACCTTGGTTTTTTGCCAGATCCAGTAGAAATTTGACCGATCGAATGATTTTAGCCGATCGGTCAAGTTTGACCGATCGGTTAAAAATTATCCGGTCAAGGTTCGAGTGATCGGCAAAAAACCTTGGTTTTTTGCCAGATCCAGTAGAAATTTGACCGATCGAATGATTTTAGCCGATCGGTCAAGTTTGACCGATCGGTTAAAAAATATCCGGTCAAGGTTCGAGTGATCGGCAAAAAACCTTGGTTTTTTGCCAGATCCAGTAGAAATTTGACCGATCGAATGATTTTAGCCGATCGGTCAAGTTTGACCGATCGGTTAAAAAATATCCGGTCAAGGTTCGAGTGATCGGCAAAAAACCTTGGTTTTTTGCCAGATCCAGTAGAAATTTGACCGATCGAATGATTTTAGCCGATCGGTCAAGTTTGACCGATCGGTTAAAAAATATCCGGTCAAGGTTCGAGTGATCGGCAAAAAACCTTGGTTTTTTGCCAGATCCAGTAGAAATTTGACCGATCGAATGATTTTAGCCGATCGGTCAAGTTTGACCGATCGGTTAAAAAATATCCGGTCAAGGTTCGAGTGATCGGCAAAAAACCTTGGTTTTTTGCCAGATCCAGTAGAAATTTGACCGGTCGAATGATTTTAGCCGATCGGTCAAGGTTGACCGATCGGTTAAAAATATCCGGTCAAGGTTCGAGTGATCGGCAAAAAACCTTGGTTTTTTGCCAGATCCAGTAGAAATTTGACCGATCGAATGATTTTAGCCGATCGGTCAAGTTTGACCGATCAGTTAAAAAATATCCGGTCAAGGTTCGAGTGATCGGCAAAAAACCTTGGTTTTTTGCCAGATCCAGTAGAAATTTGACTGATCGAATGAATGTTCTGAACCTGCCCTCAGAGAGGGTTTTACAGCTGTTCTGTTCTGATCTTCTGGCAGAGTTTTGAACATCGATGGGGCTTGATCCTTCCTGTTTTGAATCTTTGGTTGGTTTGAATGAGGCTTTTGACCGGTGGTCCGGTTTACTCAGACCGGTGGCTTGCTTGGACCGTTTGGTTCACGTGGACCAGTGGTCCGACGTTTCGTCTGGTCCGATGGTTCGCCTGATTTTGCGCAAGCTGTGGATGGATGCCACGTGTTCCTACAAAAACACGCGATTTGATATGGTGAAGACACGTGTCTCCTCGATTTGCGTACCTGTTTCACCCTTGGTATATAAGTTTCACTAGCTGTCATTTTTGCCTCACGCTTCCAAAATTTTTCGAAGTCCAGACGCTTTTGCTCCCGATTTCTGCTTTTACTCGATCGATCAGATGGCATCTTCTGGAAGCTCAAAGAAGTCAGGCGGGGTCCCTTCGAAGAGGAAAGGGAAAGAGATTGTTGAGGTTCCATCCTCTCCGAAGGGCGGCCGCGGCAAGGGCAAGGCTGTGCTTGCCGAACTGGGGCAGCTGGGAAAAAGACACCAAGGAGTAGGGTTTGCTTCAGCGCCATCGAGGCCAGAGCATATCCCTAAAGTACAGTTCGTTCTGGGCCCGCTCATGTCTCTGTCAGAGGAAACTGAGTATGTATACAATACTGGTGGCGAGTTCACAGATTCGAAGAGGAAGAAGTGGCAGACATTGCTCTCTTTCTTTACCGAAGGGAGGGTGCAACCTTCGCTCCCCAGCATTCAGACTGCATTCGGCATCGACAAGAAGACCGTCATCACCAGCTTTGCTAGCAATGAGAAGGTCATGGGAACCATCGTAACCATCGGCCAACTCAACTGCGGTCTGCGTCTACCGTTGCCACCCTTTGCGGCAAGATTACTGAACACTTCTGGCCTTTGCCCGGGGCAGGTCACTGGAAACGCCTGGCGAATTATCTACGCATTCTGTCGCGTGGAGTCGGATTTTCAAGAGGACTGGAAGGCCTGCTACTCCAGCATCCCGGAAGGTGAAGACGCTCGGATCGAGCTTGGATACTTCTTCTTCCACTATCGATGGGCTTACAGAAGGGACAGCCCATTCTACAATTTGACCGGTGTGTCTCCACTGCGCCCGCTAACTGATACAGTCCCTTCGGACAAATTGTATACAGATTGGCCTATCTCTGTTACCGGTGCATGGACACCCATCTCAGTGCCCGATACCCCCCGAGGTGAAGTGCATGACGCAGTGAAGATATACTGCGAGGGAGGCATCTTTGCCTGGACCTCCGAGAGGGCTGGAGCAATCGATAACTTATTTTTGGAGTTGACCTGTGGAACCAGGTCGTGGAAGCAGTTCTCCAACTGCCCTGTGAGATATGGCAAGGCCAATCTCCTCCACCGATCAAAGGATAGATACGAGGACAATGAAGTCCTATACTCTGACTATGAGGAAGACCCTCATTCGGGCAAGATCATCCGGAAGATTCGGGCCGAGAAGAAAATCTACACTGCAAGGCGCCGCTTGCCCACTGTGGAGGAGAAACTGGTGATCCAAAGAGGCCCAGTGAAGAAGAAACGAAAAACCCTCAAGCAAAAGGAAGATGAAGACCAAGGGAAGAAGAATGAAGAAGAAGAAGAAAAAGAAAAGAAGGGGAGCGTCGAGGAAGACGAAGAGACCGAGAATGTCAGCCACGACAATAGTGGTAATGACGAGGACGAGGAAGGGGGCGGTGAGGATGATCTGTCTTCCACCCCCTCTGGTGGAGATGGTGAGAATGGGGGTGGTGAGGAAGAAATTCCTCCCACCCCCACTGGTGGTGCAACAGGGGAAGACTCGATTCCTATTCCTATTGACGAGGTTAAAGCCCGTCAAATGGAGGAAATTCTCGACATAGAAGGTGATGGCCCAAAGGCGGTTCCCACCTACAAGTTTGATGAATTGAAGAAGCCGCTGCGCTTTAAAATTAAGTTGTCGAGGAGTGGTGGGGTTGGAAGCAACCCCACACCCCTCGATCAAATTCCACCTGAAGTACCCCGCCTCGAAGGAGCAACCACGAGCGGGGGTATCGAAGTTGAACAACCCCCACCCCCCTCTCGGTCTCTGGCTGAGGAGGTGGCGGCCATGGTAGCGGGACTCATCCAACCAGGCGGGCCACAGGAGGAAGAAAGAGTCTCACCTCCCCGGGATGCTCCCTCTCCTATCCATTTGGAGAGGGAAAGTCGCGTGGGCGATGGAGCTACTCAACCTCAGCCAACGCCGGCCCCTACTCAGGAGAAAACGACCCTTCAGGGTGGTTCCGATCGTCGAAAGGGTAAGGAGCCAAGGGTTGAAGCCTCAGGTAATTGTACTAACTTGCCTCGATTTTCTTGCCTCTGAAGATTGGAAATAATCTAACACTTTGACCTTTCGTGTTGATTGCAGGTGTGCCTGCTGGCTCGACCCCGAAGATGAAGAGTTTGGGTGATGTTGACATCAACCACCCCACATCCGTGATCCGAAAACTCTGCAATCTTCCAGGGGCTACTCTGGATGAAGCTTTCGACAGGCTCGAACTGGTGGTAAGTGCATCTTGCTCGAATGATCATCTGAATTGCATCTTCAGAATAATTCTAACTCTTTTGTTCTTTTTGCAGAATTCAGCAGTTTTGAATGTCGCGACCAAGCTCTCCATGAAGGCGGGAGCCAAAGAAGCTTCAGCTGAAGTCTCCCGCTTATCTGCCGCATTGGAGGTCGTAAGCGAGGAGAGGGATAAGCTGAGGGAGGCTCTATCCTCAAAAAAGGAGGCATTGAAGGCCAAGACCGAGGCCCTTCGCAAGGAAAAGTTGGAGAGCAAGGGCTGGCAGAATGGATATGAGGCCCGGGGTCACGAGCTTGAAGATCTGAAGAAACGATTCTTCAGGATCGAGAACTTGGGCTTCGATCGTGCTGCTCGAATAAAGGAGCTGGAGGCTCAACTTGCTGCTTCAGTAGAGACTCATAAGAAGGAGCTGGAGCATATGCGGAGTGAGTGCCAGAGCTACAGGGAAACAGCTGAAAAGGCGGCAGAAGCACTCAGGGCCCATGTTGCCAGTGTCCGATCCTCCAAGGCATCAGCGGCGAACAAAGCTCGTGCTGGATCTGAGGGGGAGAAGTCGCGTGCGCAGAGTGTAGCCAAGCCTTGAGACTTTTTCTTTCTTTCAGTTGTTGTGCTTGTAAACTCTTGATATGTAATAGCTCGCTCCTGTACTTGTCACATTTTTTGATAATAATAGAAATCTCTTTGGTGTTTAAAAATTGGATGTCTCTTGAGTTGAATGTCTTTGAATCTTATGTTCTGGATAGCATTAGCATAGATACAATCCTTTGAATGTAAGGGATCGAGTCGCAACTTGATTACCCAAACTTGTTTAACTTGAAATTTGAATTTGAATCTACGCAACACTTGTATGTAAGGGGTTGAGTCGCAACTCAAGCACCCAAACTTATTGCAACTTGAAAATTGAAACTTGAATTCGTGTAACACTTGAATGTGAGGGGTTGAGTCGCAACTCAAGCACCCAAACTTGTTAGACGATATCGAAATTGATTGAATTTGAACATTGAAACTTGAAGGTCAGTTTAACATTTGCTAGTAAGGGGTTGAGTCGCAACTCTAACACCCAAACTTGTTAAAAGACTTGGTAACTTGAATATGGTCAGTTTTTAACATTTGCTAGTAAGGGGTTGAGTCACAACTCTAACACCCAAACTTGTTAAAAGACCTGGTAACTTGAATTTGAAACTGCTTTAGAACTTGAATTGAAAAGCTGAACACTTGCACATTTGAACATCTGAAAGAGAATTTTATTCATCACATAATTTACATCATGGGTAGAACATCTTGAGGTGTCTAGAATTCCAAGCTCGAGGCAATCTATCTCCTTCTGGTGTGACCAGTCTGTAAGAACCTTTGCCTCCTACTGATTCAACGATATATGGACCTTCCCAGTTGGGAGCAAGCTTCCCACTGCTGTGCTCTTTGGTGTTGTAGAAAACTGCTCTGAGAACTAGGCTGCCCACTGGGAACTGTCTCTTGTAGATTTTCTTGTCGTAGGTTCTTTTGATCTTCTGTTGGTACTTGGCCATACGAAGTGATGCTTGATCTCGTAATTCTTCGGAGAAGTCTAGATCATTGATCCGAAGTTCTTCATTGATTCCTTCTTCAACTGCTTTGGTCTTCAAAGTACTTGATATATTTTCTGTTGGGAGTACTGCTTCCGATCCATATGTTAGACGAAAGGGTGAGAACCCTGTTGATCTTCTCGGAGTTGTGCGATACCCCCAAAGAACTTCAGGTAGGACTTGCTCCCACAATCCTTTCTTGTCGTTGAGTTTCTTCTTGAGTATACCAAGTATGGCTCTATTTGAGGCTTCAGCTTGGCCATTGCATTGAGGATATCTTGGAGTTGAATAGAATAGCTTGATACCGTTGTTGAGACAGAACTCTCGAAACTTGTCGGAGTCAAACTGAGCTCCATTGTCAGCAACAAGAATTTGAGGTGTACCAAACCTTGAGAAGATGTTGCGCCGAATGAATTTGATCACTTCATCGTCAGTCTCTCGGAAGAGGGGCACAGCTTCAACCCATTTGGTGAAATAATCCGTGGCCAGCAGTAGATACTTCTTCTTGCTTGGAGTTGGAGGGAAAGGACCCAAGAAATCTAACCCCCATTGATGGAATGGCCAGGGACTTGATAGTTGATAAAGCTCATCTGCAGGGAGATGAATAGCTCGAGCGTGTCTTTGGCATGGCTCACATCTTTGAACAACTTGTTGAGCATCCCTTGCCATTGTTGGCCAGTAGTACCCTTGTAGTTTCGTCTTGGCTTCAAGAGATCTCCCTCCCGAATGATTCCCACAAGTTCCAGAGTGGATATCAATTAGGATTGCCAGTGCTTGCTCGGGACCAAGGCACTTGAGCAACATCCTGTTGTGAGATTTGAAATATAAATCTTCACCTTGCAGAATGTAGCATGGGAGCTTCCTTTGAAGTCTTCGGGCTTGATTTGGATCTTCCGGTATTTTGTCATGCTTGAAGAAATCAAAGATTGATCGTCTCCAGTCTTTCAGTTGATCTCCACCCCCAGATTCTTTTGTAGTAGTAAGGATCTGTTGATCGGGGGTGGTCTTGGACACTTCTTGATAATCGATCTGTATTTGCCTTCCTCCGAGTGAGTCTCCAAGAACTGAGGCAGCATTGGCTAAGGCATCTGCTTCTCGGTTCTCTGCTCTGGGGATTTGAATGAATTCAGCGGCAATAAAACGTTGTTGAAGATGTCGTACTAAGGCCAAGTAGAGTTGCATTCTTTCTTCGCGAGCTATGTACTCTCCATTGATTTGCCTTATGATCAATTGGGAGTCACTATAGACGATAATTCGAACTACCCCCAGGGATTTCGCCATCTCGAGTCCAGAAATGAGTGCTTCGTATTCGGCTTCGTTGTTGGTGGCAGTGAATCCGAGGAGAGTGGCTTTCTGGAGATGATCAAGTTCGGGGGACACCAAGACTATCCCAGTTCCCGAACCGATCGAACTTGAAGCTCCATCAGTATAAAGTTTCCATAGAGGAGTTGCAGCAGTAGCTTCGAGATTTGGATCAATTTTTGTTGCAAGGTTGATCGGAGTATTGTCCTCATCTTCCAAGCGCATATCGACATCTTCTTCCCAAGTAATGGGATCTTCAACTGGAAAATCAGCTAGAAAATCAGCAATAGCTTGACCTTTGATAGAAGTGCGAGATTCGAACTGAATCCCCAGGGAACTCATTTCGATCACCTATTTGGTCATTCGACCAGCTCGACCAGCTTTGTCAATGATATCTTTGAGCGAATGTTCTGAAATGACAGTGATCTGGTGAGAGACGAAGTATGGTTGAAGACGACACGATGCAGTGAGTAAGGCTAGGATGACTTTCTCAGTTTTTGAATAGCGAGTTTCAGCCGGGAGAAGAGTGTGACTGATATAATAGACTGGATGCTCGAAGCCTTCTCTTCTACTGACTAAGACTGCACTGATTGCTTGATTGGTTACGGCGAGATAGAGCCATAAGTCTTCTTGTGGAAGTGGAGCCGTCAAGATAGGAGCTTGCACCAGATATTTCTTGATGCTTTGAAATGCTTCTTCACAAATTGGACTCCACCCTGAAGTATCCGCCTTTCGTAGTTTGTCGAAGAGAGGTTTACATTTGTCAGAAGACTTTGAGATGAACCGATTGAGGGCAGCAAGTCTTCCAGTGAGGCGCTGCACTTCCTTTCGATTGGTAGGTGATGGCATGTCGAGGATAGCTCGAATTTGATCAGGATTGGCTTCAATACCCCTCTTGGTCACAAGATGACCCAGGAATTTGCCAGATTGAACTCCGAAAGCGCACTTGGCTGGATTGAGCTTCATACGATATTTTCGAAGAACTTGAAAGGTTTCTGCCAGATCAGAAAGATGCTTGCTCCGAATGGAACTCTTGGTGAGGAGATCATCAATATAGACTTCGACGTTGCGGCCGATCTGATCTTCGAACATTTTTGTGACTAACCGTTGATAGGTGGAACCAGCATTTTTGAGGCCGAATGGCATTACGTTGTAGCAGTAGAGACCTCGGCTAGTCACGAAACAAGTCTTCTCTTGATCGTTTGTATAAAGTGGAATTTGATTGTATCCAGAATACCCATCCATGAAAGACAATAGCTCGTGGCCAGCGGTGGCATCGACGAGTTTATCGATTCTTGGCATGGGGAATGGGTCTTTGGGGCAAGCCTTGTTGAGGTTGGTGAAGTCGATGCAGACTCTGACTTTCCCATTCTTCTTTGGAACAGCAACTATGTTAGAGATCCAGGTAGGATACTCTACTTCTCGGATGAAGCCTACTGCGAGTAGCTTGGTGATTTCTTCTTGAACAGCAACTTGCAGCTCTGGCCGGATGGTGCGTGGCTTTTGCTTGACAGGTTTCACTTCTTCTTTGATTGCAAGTCGGTGACAAGCATCATCCGGATTGATACCAGGCATGTCTTCGAAACACCAGGCGAAGACGTCGATATTGGACTGGAGGAAGGATACCATGTCTTGCGCTTCTGCGTCGCTAAGACCGATACCAATAAATGTTTGGCGAGGGAGATCTCCACTGCCAATGTTGATAGGGATGATTTCTTCAATTGAAGGTGATGTTTCCCATTCGATTGGTGGAGGTTCGGTCAGCGGAATCTCCTTTGATTGCTATTTGGAAGAGGGACCAGCTTCATCTCGTGGCCGCTTTGGAGGAGCAATGTTGATCTTTCGATCTGTTTTAGCCGCAGCAGCCTCACAAGACCTTCCAGCTTGTTGATCACCTCGAATGCAGACGATGCCTTCTCCTGTTGCAAACTTGAGAAGTTGGTGATAAGAAGAGGAGATGGCATTGATCTGGTGGAGGAATGGCCGCCCAAGAATGGCGTTGTAGCTAGACATTCCTTCGACGATTGCAAACCTCACCGAGACTCGAGTCTCTCGGCTGAGGTCGATGGTAAATCTGGACTCGCCCACCGTGATGCTTTGTTCGCCGTTGAAGCCGGTGATCACGGTCGGGACGACGTCGAGGCTTTGATACTTATGTCCTAGACGTTTGAAGCAGTCTGAGAACATAATGTCGATGGAGCTTCCGGTGTCAATGAGGATCCGGTTAACAGTGCTTCCGTCGATGAGGAGTTTCAAGACAAGAGGGTCTCGATGGGGAGTGTGAACTCCTTGAAGATCTGCGTCATTGAAGACGATAGAGGGCCAAGCCAAACCTTCAATGGGCTTCTTGATCCAAGTGTCTTCCTTGTTTGCTGCAGCACGAATATGGAAGATGCGTCGAACTTGTCGATCTACTTCTTTCCCGGTTATTGATTGATTGTGCAATGATCCGTGAATGCCAAAGATATTGGCTTTCACAGGGATTGGTTGCCGGTTGGAGGAGATTTGATGTACCCAACACACTTCTTTCCCCTTTGCAGAGGCTCGGCGTTGATCATGTCCGCCTTTGACGAATTCTTGAAGATGGCCTTCTCGCAATAAGTCTTCAAGATGGAACTTCAGCCGAAAACACCGATCGGTGGAGTGGCCGTGACTTCGGTGGAAGTCGCAATACACTGTTTTATCAGCTGTAAATTTCGAGTTCGGCTGAAGGGGGTTGGGCCTCCGAACGAACTCTTCATGTTGAATGCGGTCGAGTATCTGTTCGACCGGCATATTCCACTCGGTGAAAGTGGTCTTCGTTGGAGATCGACGCCCATCATTCTTTGATCGTTTGTTGGCTGGAGGGGCTGCTGCCTCAGCGTTGTGAGCCTTGGCGGCATACTTAGGAGCTTCTCTTTCCGCAGGCCTTCGTTTTGTTTCTCGCCCTTTACGAGCGACTTGATCGTCTTCGACCTCGATCTCTCTCTGGATTCGATCGAACATAGCACCCAGAGAAGGAGGGGGATTACGGATGAAGTCGTTGTAGATGTGTAGATCGAAGCGGAGAGCGTTCTGGAAAGCCAACATAATGGCTTCATCATCCAGATGTCTTCCAGAGAGGGCAGCATGCTCGTTGCGAAACCTCCTAGTGAAACTTCGGAGAGTCTCGTCAGCACCCATCCTTAGCCGATATAGAGAGTCGAGCTTCTTCTCGGGCTTTAGATTGAGCTGATAATGCTGCACGAAGAGTTTAGCTAAAACATCGAACTGGGTAATAGACCCAGCTCGGAGATTGTGATACCAGTCGAGCGACGGCTCATCGAGACTTCCTGCGAAGGTGCGGCAGAGCACATTGTTTTCTTCTTCGTGCGGTGTTAAAGCTTGCTTGAATGCGAGAATGTGGAGAGTAGGATCTCCTCGGACGCAGTTGAATTTGGGGAGGACAGGAGTTCTCCATCCTCTTGGGAATGTTGTCTCAAAGAGACTTCGATGTAGAGGTCCGGCAGAAGAATAGCCATCCCTGCGACCATGTCCTCGACCTAGAGGTGGGTCAAGAGGCAAGATCGCAAGGTCTTGCTCAGGCATCGAAGTATTTGCCGGCTGAAGTCGATGTCGGAGGTCCGATTCAAACCCACGCTGAAGTGGGATGGAAGGGGAAACTCGACTCTTTGAAGGAGCGCCTTTCATCTGATGCCTCCTTGGTATGTTGAGCTTCGAAGGTATTCTCTTGTCGCAGTTGCGGCCAGAAGAAGATTGGGATGACTCATCTTCGAGGCGATCCCAAACACTCTGCTTCCAGGGGGCAGCAGAGGGGGTTGGATCACGTCGAATCCTCTCGAGGGCAGTAGTACCCATTGACCTCCGTTGTTCGGAGTGGACTGAATGTCGTGGAAGATCGACCCTCTCGCTTGCAGAGGGAAGAGGTAGAGCGATCCCAGCCTCGGAAGCTGCTTTCTTCAGAGCATCCCTCTCAGCAGTGAGGGTGGCGTTCTGTTTTGCCAATTGGAGCAATTGGAAGTCGATCGCAGAGATTTGGTAGGTCGACGGAGGGTCTTCAGCAGGAGCGGGTGTTGTTTGCCCAATCGACTGTCGCGCGGGGTGGGCGATAGGTCGATCGACAGACTTGCCACTCCCTGAACGAATCCCCATCTCAGGAACAGCAAGGGGCTGTCCGAAGTTGAGCCTTTGACTCATTGAACGAGTCTCAGGACGAGCTAGTTGTTGAGTGTTACTTCCTTCTGGTTGACCTTGATGTTTCGTCCTCGCCATTCAGAGAGCGAAAGGTGCAACGAGAGTGCCGTTCAGTTGTCTGATCAACCGAGAGGGCGAGGAAGTTTGACTATCAAGATCAGTTATAGGTTCAACCGATCAAGTAGTAACGGAGAGTTGGACTTTTTGATCGGATCCCACAGACGGCGCCAAACTGTGGGGGAAAATCTTCGTGCCGACCCGAAGACTCTCGCAGCACCAGTCAATTGGAGTTGAAGTTGACGTCGAAGATCGTTGGTCGATCTGTTGATTGGAGTTGAAGTTACCTCTTTCGATATGTAAACAGAGAGGCAATCAGAGAGAGAGTTTGACACAGGAGATGTGATCTCGGAGTTCAGCCGAAGCCTACGTCTCCGTGCTATAGGGAGCAACCCGAATTCACTAACACTTATGTTGAAGTGATCTCGACAGGCCGAGTATCACTGAAAACTCTAATCTCTTCGAGAGAAAAAGAAGATCAAAGAGAGGTGGAAGATGGGAAGTTGGAAATCCCAGAGCTCTGGTTTTTTTAGAACTGAGAATTCAATCTCAGATTCGATCCTTTTACATTCGAATGCTCTGCTATTTATAGGCTTCTCTGGGAGGAATTCCGGGGTAAATGGCGGTTTCTGCTGTCGTATCTGGGGATCCTCCAGGTAAAGCTGGTGGGCTCTGCTGCCGTCTTAGGGGCCCACCAGGCAGGGCCAGTGGGTCCCGCTGTTGTCTTCGGGGGCCCACCAGGCAGGGCCGGTGGGTCCCGCTGTGGTACTCGGGGGCCCACCAGGCAGAGCCAGTGGGTCCCGCTGTGGTACTCGGGGGCCCACCAGGCAGGGCCAGTGGGTCCCGCTGTTGTCTTCGGGGGCCCACCAGGCAGGGCCGGTGGGTCCCGCTGTGGTACTCGGGGGCCCACCAGGCAGGGCCGGTGGGTCCCGCTGTTTGCAAACTTCTTGCCAAAATTTGCACCCACAATGTCCGTCACCACCACCGCATTTCTCGCCTCTTTTTTGACAATGGCTGCCGACACCTCCACCTCCATGCACCAATATGCTTGAGATGCACTCCTTCATGCAATAGCTGTAGCGTCTCACACCCTTGCACTTGCCGCCCAAGGGGTAGCCCTTCTTAATGCAGTCCTTTGCGCAGTTCGCGCTAACTAAGCATACCCCAAACCCTTCGTTCTTCACGTAAAAAATGTCTTCCACCGGCTCCCAGCTCATCTGCACACGCTGCGGAAAACATATATTTATGTATCCATCACAACAGCAACACATTCATGCATGTGAATGAGAGAGAGAGAGAGAGTCACCGGAAGCAATGAGGATGAAGGAGACCAGCAGAAAGAGAAAAAGCACCGAACCCTTGGTCATAGAACCCATCCTCGATCTCCACTCGCCTCGATCACCTTACTTACTATGTGATTGCTTTGCACTGACTCCTCCCATGTAGTGAGATATTTATAGTGTCCAAAAGATAAGCTCAGAGATTTTTTTTTTTGGTATTATGAAGGGAGATCACAACAGATCTCAGAAGGCACCACAGTCTGGTGCAAGCACAGAGAGTCGCCACTAAGGTGACCAGAGAAAGGCCCTACGGCCTGCAGAAGGGGAACTCAGCCCCACAAAAAAAACCGCCATCCATGGCGGGATATACCCCACACCGGGGCACACACCAGTCATCGGACTCCGACGTCTAGACAAACCCATAAAAACAAAGGGAAAACAAGCGCCCAAAAACAACAGGACGATCACAAGAAAAACAAACCAAGAAATTTGGATCACACACCGGATCCATCACCACCATCATCACCGGAGGAGAAAAGAAGGAGCCGCACCTCCGATCTGCCACGAAACTCAGACGCCGCCGCCTCGAACCCATCAAGGAATCAACGCCGAGCTGAGGAGGGTCTGAAAAACCCATTTCATATTCCGGCCGGGTCCAGAACGCCACTCCGCACCTCCCGATCCTACGACCCGAGAGCCGCCGGTGCCGATCCGTACAAGAGAGAGCCACGCCACCTGAAATCGACACAAAAACTCCGATCTGATGGGTTCCAGCCCCGTATACACAAAGGAGGGAAGAAAGGGTCAAATCCATCCCCAAGGCCTCGCGATTCAAAACCTTGGCCTCCCCAACGCCGCTGACGGCAGCCGAAGAGGCCAAGATGGGGGGTCAGAAACCCTAACCCTAACCTAAGGGTGAAGCAAGCCGGCACTCAGAGCCTGGTCACAGCAAGCCCTTCTTTGAAAAAACTCAAGCTCAAAGATAATAATCTTTTTCTTCGAATCCGATGAAACATAGTAAAATGCATGCCATATTGCCATGTGAATCTCGAGACCCTATGTTTACTATTAGAGTAATCCATGCGCTCGAACTATTAGCTAGTTTTTTTTTTTTTTATTAACGTAAGATGTGGCGCTTTCATCTCTTGGCATATCCTTCGATATATTCGAATTTTTTTTTAATAACGGAAGAAGTGGCACACCAATCGGGTAACATAGAATAACATGACCCCCGCTTCTCTTCACCATGTGCTGCTAGAGCCATCAAAAAATAATTACCAGGTGACACACGAGACCCTCCGTTTACTATTAAACACCGTAGGGGTTCCACTAGGGTACCACACCGCGAACCGAACCCATCTCCTCATCCATCTCATTTTTCATGCATAGTAGTGGTGAGCATTATTCTAGGGGCCATGGGATGAATCATAGGTGGATGCCTGAGATCCACCAAAGAGCGATCGGATGGTCCCTATAAATTTCGAAATAGGTATCAAATTTGGCACCATAGATTTCCCTTTAAATACGTAGCTAGAGTGCTAGGTATCCCATGCCGTCAAAATCCTGGCTGTTTTTTTTTTTAATTACGTGATCCCCTCTCATGGGCAGAGCCACATGGGGGTCAGTTGTCCCTTGTGAACTTTGAGAAAACTACTAAGAACTTTTAAGGAACCTTGTACCCTCCTACCATTGTATATTAATCACTCATACCACCACCCTCATGCCCACATCGATTATATCCGTCTAACGAAACATAAGGGTCTAATATAGTTCATCCGTAAGAGGTGTCACACAACATTAATACTGACGGTGCAAAATAGTTCGTCGGTAATATTAGAATGATTAAAAAAAGTTTTAAATATTATTATCGACATAATATATTATATCCGTCGATATATATAATATTATTACCGACAGAAATATAGTACATGTCGGTATATATTACATATATACCGAAAACTATAAAATAACCGTCGGCAAATATATTATTATTACCGACGGATTTTTACCTACTGTTGGTAATATTATATATATTACCGACGGTTTCTTACCTACCGTCGATAATAGTTATTTATATAACATTTTTAAAAATATTTTTACCTCACAAGCATCCGCTCTAGGTGGACATACTGGATGTCTCTAGAGGATTTATTTTCGAACTTGGCTCACAAGCATCCGCTTGGTTCAGCGGGGGTGCGGACACATGTTGACTTGATACCGCCTTACTGTATTTGATCGAGAACAGAGATGGACACGACTGGTTAGGTCATTGTGCGAGCTGGCTACGGGCGACGTCCTTTAGAGACTTTCCATCCTATTGCCCTACAAGCAAAAGGCGATCTCTCCCGTGGGTGAGTTGGCTGCAGGCGACGTGGATATCCTTCTAAGTTTCCTATAAGCAAAAAGACGATATCCCTCGGGGTGCGAGCTGGCTGCGGACGACGTAGATATCATTTTAAGTTTCCTATAGGCAAAAAGACGGTATCCCTCGCGGTGCGAGCTGGCTGCATGGACGATGTGAAGGAGTTGTGCTCTTGTTGTATCAAGTGCTGAATCTTCTAAAGTGTCCCTTGAGCTCCAAGACCCTGTTTGACCGCCGCACTGCTGCACCAGTGGATCATCATCCAACAAGGATGGAAGGCACATTCAAGGCAAGTCCTCTGATCATAGGTGATCTTGTGTTTCAAGATGGCAGGCCGGCCCTTCAGAGACTTTCCATCCCTATTGAGAAATGGCGACCTCTTGCATGCGAGCTGACTTCGGGCAACGCGGTCTGCGAGCTGGCTGCAGGCAACACGATCTGTTAGCAAGCTAAAGGCGACATGCAACTTGCGAGCTGACTGTGGGCAATGGGTGACCTGCGAGTTGCCTGCGGGTGTGGCGGTCTAGCACTAAAGCATCGAATCACCTGCGTTCTTTAGTTGAGTGTGCCTGCTCGGACGAGAGTAGTACTAGGAGGGGTGACTTCCGGCGTAGTCCTTATCTCGGACAAGCTTGCTGACTAGTGGCTATCTCATGAGCTAGGTTGGTGAGCTGGTGCTATTTTTCGGGCACCATCATTACTCCCTCCTAGATGGACGAGTGCATCGGACTTCGCCGAGGTCCGTCTAGGATCCAGACGATGTCGCAATCGTGGGATGAGGTCACCCTTGGCATTAAATTGTGAGTCGATCCATATCTCTTTCAGACACATCACATTAATGAGGCGCCGGGTCCGGATTTGAGAAGCCGGATGTCATCTCATGGCATTAACTGCGTAGGAGTTCCACTACAGTACCACACCGTCTGAACCCGGCCATCTCCACCATCCATCTCATTTTCCATGCATCGTAGTGGTAGGAGCATTATTCTAGGGGCCATGTGATAAACCCTAGGTGGATGCCTAAGATCGATCCACCATAGGGCTATCAGATGGTCCCTATGAATTTTGAAGTAGGTATCGATGTGATCAGTACCATAGAATTTCTCCTTGAAGTAGAGTGATTACGTATCCCATGTGGTCAAGCTCTTTGCTTTTTTTTAAAAAAATTACGTGAACAGAGCCACATGTGGGCCAGTTGCCCCTCCCAAACTTTTAGAAAAATGCAAAGAGCCTTGTGATTCGTTTTTTCTTCAGACGGATCGCAGTGCGCGCAAGTAGTTGTGCCCCCCTATCATTGCATGCTAATCACTCATACCACCGCCCTCATGCCCATGCCCACATCGATCGATTATATTCGCCTAATGAAACATAAGGGCCTAATGTGATTCATCCGTCGGAGGTGTCACATAGCTAAAAAGTTAAAACGGTTCATCAACGTCTTTTTTTTTATAAGAAAATTACACTAACGAGTCAATACACCTATTCAGACAAGCACATATAATAATTGTACGTGAGATCTCCTCTATCCCAAACCCAGATATTGAGATGAGGTCCTAGCATAATATAAGGATCGTTTCCGCTCTCTACTTTATCAAGGTGGGACAAATTCTCCAACACTCCCCCTCATGTGCACGCCAATTTTTTATGGTCCTTGTCACGTGGATGATAGATGTATGTGTGGGGACCTCACCCGACAGGTGCATGATACGGCCAGAGCGTTTATTGACATGTTTGTCATAAACGACGGGCATGGACCATTGCACTGTGTGACGGGCTTGGACCGTCGCATAAGACTGTCATTCTACAATCGATCATGGCCGTCAGATTAAAACAAAAAAACCAATATTTGACCATTGTTTATCTGTAGAGTTTATTTTTTTTAAAAAAAGCAACAATTCAAATCTGGCAACAATCATATAGATACAATAATTGATCTAATTCGAGTTCTATTTGTTAGGTACAAATATCCAAAACAGACAAAAAGATGTTTGACTTCTGTCAATATGATGAATATGAAAGACAGCTCATGTTCCATCCTAGTTGCGGAAAAAAGATAAATCAAGGCACTCTGATGGAGTAGCCCCCAATCTTTGAGGCTCTGAACTTCTAGTAATTGCTTATGGAAAAATACATATATAAATGATAGTAAAGTCACTTGAAAATATAGGGAAGTTAAATGACTAGTGTTTACACTTTACTTCTTGAAGGATAGCGGACAAATTTTACTCTGATATTAAGCTTTTGTTCACTTAATTACAACACCTGGAATTTACTAAACTATATCATTATAACTAATCAGAGAAAAATTCCACACCTTCTCTTCCATTAGGTCAATAACATAAATAATGGGAAGTACACGCACACAGTAGCATGACATATAGAAGTTTGGTATGGAAGTAGCTACAGAATGAAGGCATACATATAACATGAAATAAACTTACTTTGAGCCATCATGTAGTGAGACATCAACAATTGATGATCGATACTGCTCGCGTTAACCCTTTCAGCCGTCTGTTCAGAATACAAATCAAAGAACGACCTTGACCATTTCCAAGAAAATAAGGAAAATAAAAGAAATAATATTAAATCAAAATTCCTAAAGCAAAATCTCTATCGAACACAGATTTGAAGGAAATATCACCTGAGAAAGCTAACTGGTTGAACTCGAATAGGTCGTTTCATCTATAAAATGATCGGATTACATTTTCAACCCTACTTGTGCACAATTTGGACCGATTCATGCTATTTTGGACCTACTCGATGCGATTCATGCTTCATTAGAACTCGAGTTGGTTGTTTCATCTCTAAAATTATCAGATTTTATTATGAACCCTATCTGTCCTAATTTGGTTCAATTCATTCTATTTTGGACCAATTCGACATGATTCATACTCGAAATGATCGTTTCATGTCTTAAATGGTCAAATTGCATTGTGAACCTTAATCGTGTTCGATTTGGATCGATTCATGCTATTTTGGATCGATTTGTTATGATTTGTGCTTGATTCATACTCAAATCCATCGTTACATGTCTAAAATTATCAAATTATATTATGAACCCTATTTGTGCTCGATTTGGACTTATTCATGCTATTTTGAATCTATTCGATACAATTCGTGCTTCATTACAACTCGAATCGATCGTTTCATCTCTAAAATGATCTGATTACATTAAATATAAAAGATTTATCGAACTTTCATGCAAGGCAAGTCTTCTTATAAGCAATAAACACTCTATTTCGAATTCGTGCTTCATTAGGACTCGATTCGGTCATTTCATCTCTAAAAATTAGCATGAATCGACCCTGATTACTACACTTAATCGGTTGTTTGGACTGCTTCGTGCTCGATTCATATTCGAATTGGCTGTTTTGTGTCTAAAATGATCGAATTGCACTGTGAATCTTATTTGTGACCGATTTGGACACATTCATGCTATTTTGGATCGATTCGATGTGATTTGTCCTTCAATAGAACTCACATAATTTATTTTATCTCTAAAATGATCAACTTACAATGTGAACCATATTGTGCCCAATTTAGGCTGATTCATGATATTTTGGTCAATTCATGCTTGATTCATACTTGAATAGATCGTTGTTTGTTGATCTATTCTTCCTATCGGGCATTCTTGCCGATATTCTTGAGATTCAGTCCATAATGGACCGCTGTAACTTGCAAGCCAATCTTCTTAACCTAATTAATGCCTCAAAGCCTAGAGACTGCCTCATATAAATATCCTCCTTCGAATCCCTGTTAAGTAATGTGGGCTTGACATCCATCTTCAAGATTTTTCGATCATAATGGGCTGTGATGGTTAAGAGGATCTAAATAGACTTAAGCATAGCTACTAGTGTCAAGGTCTTGCATTAATTGATTCTTTCTCTCTAGTTAAAATCATTTGCAACTAATCTAGTTTTATAAGTCTCAACATAATCATTGGGTCATCCTTTTCTTCTAAACACCTATTTACACTCAATGGGTTTAATATTGGGTGATGATGTTATAAGAGTGCAAATCGAGTTCTTGGACATTGAGGCAAGCTCTGCCTCCATGGCCTTTTGTCAGGCAGTATGGTCAGGGGCTTCTATTTCTTCCTCAAAGCTATAAGGATCATTCTCCTAAGACTATGGATCAACCAATAATATTTCTCCTAAGTATCTGTAAATAACTCTGATGATCCTTTCATTGTGATAAGGAGGTTGTGGAACTACAGGAGTAGATTCTATAGTATCTATTTTGAACCAAATAGGTCCCATCATAGTATCATACATATAAGGTTGGTTTCTACCCTCTTCTTTACTGAGGTGGTCGGGCTAATCCTTCAACACTCCCCCTCACGTGTAGGCTAATGTTTTTGTGGTCCTTATCACGTGTATGACAAGTGCATGACCGTGCCTGTCGGCACTGCAGCGGGCCGCCTTCGGTGGCAACACAGCCCGTGGGCATCGCCACCCCCAACCCCCAAAACCAAATCCTCTGCCCCCCAAGTTACAACCGTAAATTGCACTGTACTCGACCGATGTAGAGAAATAGGGCAGAAGATTTGGGTTCCTCCCCTGCCACCCTCGGAAAGAGAGAGAGAGAGAGAGAGAGAAGAAGAGGAAAGAGATAGAGAAATCTATGGTGGCTGCCATCGTGTGACTATGATGCAATTATAGTTGTGCTAAACAGTTTGATTTGCTTGTGATACTAGTGATCTGGCATTACTGTTACACGATAGATTTTCTCGATTGTGGGAGAGATAAAGAGTTAGTTAGAGAGAGGGCGCGCGCGCGAGAGATAGACAGAGAGAGAGAGAGAGAGAGAGAGAGAGAGAGAGAGAGAATTGGGGAGCAGTGTTTTGAAAACCGGACCAGACCGGGTGGTCCGATCGGGTTGGGTCCGAACCGGAACATGTTTCGGTTTGATCTTTCAATAAACCGATTTGTCTGTTAACCCAGGAATCAAAATTTTTATTGGAGAATTTAGTAAATATCTACTTAAAATAATCTATTTTATGCAGTTGAAACGGTTGAGCCAGCGGTTTGAACCGATTTGGACCTAACCGGCTGCCTTTTCGGTTTGCCTTCCGGTCTGACTTTAAAAACATTGCCGGGGAGTAGGAGTGGCAATGGGTCATGTCGAGTCGGGTTCGTCTCATGTCTAATTTCAGGTCGTGTCCAAAACCCCTAGACCCGGACCCGACCCATTTAACTAATTATGTCTCGATCCTTATGGGGGAAAATCTTTGTGCCGACCCGAAGACTTCGCCGCACCAGTCAATTGAATTGAAGTTTGAATCAAAGATCGTTGTTCGATCTGTTGATTGGAGTTGGAGTTTTCAATATGTAAACAGAGAGAGTTTGACACAAGAGGTGTGATCTCGGAGTTCAGCCGAAGCCTACTGTGGACGCGGAAAAAAGCGCGGGTCGTCTTTATTGCGAATCACACGAGATTACAATTGTGGCCGGGACCCGGGTTGCTCGGGTGTAGCGAGTCCGGGTTGCGGCGAGTTTTGATCAGGGGATTGTGGGAAAGATCTTCTGGGGGATCCCTTTGATCCGCGTCTCCACGTGGTGTTCGTGCGAGAGCTCTGAAGGGGCTGCCCAGGACAGGGGTTTTACAGGGAGAGGGTTTTGGAGAGGCTAAGGAATGTCCACCATTGCTTTGTCCCTTCCGTGCTTCGCACTTTCTCGGCTAGGGGGTTTTCGGCTTCGTTCCTCGGTCTTCGCGTCTTCCTCGTTCCTTGCTTGACCTCGGTGTCCTTGATCGTCGGTTCGCGGCGTCGATCTAGCTTTTGGCGTTGGCTTTGGCTTTGGCTTTTTGGCTTTGGCTTTGCTCCGGCGTGGCTCTGGCTTTTGCTTTGCTTCGGCGCTTGCACTTGGACGTAGCTGGGAGAGACTTGCGATGCTTTCGTTCTTCCGGACTTCGCGTCGTATCGGCTAGAACGTGCGGTGCTTTTGCTCGTGGCCGGCGTAGTCGCTTGGCTTTGGCACTTGCGTTGCTTTGGCGCGGGCTTTACTGGGGCTTTGCTTTGGCTTCTTGCGTTGGCTTTAGCTTTGGCGTCAACTCGATCTTCTTCTTCGAACGACGTGGGCTACTTCTCCGGTGCTTTGACGGTTTACGTATCGACTGGACTTCTCTTCTTCTCCGGGCTTCTTTGGCATGATCGGAGTCGAAGAATGCTTTCGAAGATGGTGGGGGTAGCACCGATCTCCGTGCGACGGTTGTGGCGTCGGCTTTTGTTGATGAAGACGACGAGGGTAGCGACGGTCTTCGTGCGACGGTTTTAGCGTCGGCTTTTGTTGATGAAGACGACGAGGGTAGCGACGGTCTCCGTGCGACGGTTGTAGCGTCGACTTTTGTTGATGAACATGACGGGGTAGCGACGCTTCAGACGATCTGCTCCAGGCTTTCTTCTTCGTGGATGGGGCAGGCGTTAGTCAAAGACGACGGGGTGATGACGCTTCGCTTCTCTCCTCCGGGCTTTGGGGCTTGATCGGGATCGAGGATTTGTTGGAGCCGACGGGGTAGTGCCGCTCCTTTTCTTCTCCGGGCTTTTGGGCTTGATCGGAGTCGAAGCTTGTTGGAGACGACGGGGTAGTGCCGCTCCTCTTCTTCTCCGGGCTTTTGGGCTTGATCGGAGTCGAAGCTTGTTGGAGACGACGGGGTAGTGCCGCTCCTCTTCTTCTCCGGGCTTTTGGGCTTGATCGGAGTCGAAGGTTGTTGGAGACGACGGGGTAGTGCCGCTCCTCTTCTTCTCCGGGCTTTTGGGCTTGATCGGAGTCGAAGCTTGTTGGAGACGACGGGGTAGTGCCGCTCCTCTTCTTCTCCGGGCTTTTGGGCTTGATCGGAGTCGAAGGCTTGTTGGAGACGACGGGGTAGTGCCGCTCCTTTTCTTCTCCGGGCTTTTGGGCTTGATCGGAGTCGAAGGCTTGTTGGAGACGACGGGGTAGTGCCGCTATTCTTCTTCTCCGAGCTTTTGGGCTTGATCGGAGTCGAAGCTTGTTGGAGACGACGGGGTAGTGCCGCTCCTCTTCTTCTCCGGGCTTTTGGGCTTGATCGGAGTCGAAGCTTGTTGGAGACGACGGGGTAGTGCCGCTCCTCTTCTTCTCCGGGCTTTTGGGCTTGATCGGAGTCGAAGCTTGTTGGAGACGACGGGGTAGTGCCGCTCCTCTTCTTCTCCGGCCTTTGCTTCTGGCGTCTTCGGAGTCGAAGGGTTCTTCTTCTCCGAGGTTTCTTCTTCGTGCACGGAGTCGAAGGGATGATCTTCGTGTGCAAGGGTCTTCACATTGATGAGGACTTTCAGTAAGCCGATCCCTCGGGACAGGCTTGACTGTGCCTCGTGAAGCCTTGGGTCGATGAAGAAGCGTCTCCTCTTCTGCAGAGCTCTGGCGTTTCGTCTTCAATTTCCCGACCATTTTTTCCTTCCCCCACCCCCTCTATTTATAGGCAAAGAGGTGGGGAGAGAGATATGGGAACTTTTTAATTTTAAATCCCTTTTGTATCTCTCTCATAATTACCCGGATTTTATTCATCCATTGATAAGGGGAATAACATTTAGTTGTTTTCCTTTTCTGACGGGTGCAATTATGGCTGGATTTTGCGCACGAAATCGATGGCGATCGGGCGCTTTGTCTTGTGCGTCGGATCGAGGGATCGGCGCAGATCCGCGTGTGTGCAAACGTCATACGCTACCTCCCCCCGCGCATGGCGGTATTTATTTCCTTTTCTTTCTTCTCTTTCCTTTTCTTTTCTTTCCTTTTCTTTTCTTTCCCTTCTTTTCTTTCCTTTTTCTTTTCTTTCTTTTCTTTTCTTTCCTTTCTTTCCTTTCCTTTTTCTTTTCTTTCTTCCTTGCAAGGCCGGCCGCCCCCATGAGGTTCGGGTCCCAATAGGGCCGGCCCCCATGGGGTTCGGGTCCTAGTAGGGGCCGACCCCATGGGGTTCGGACCCTAGTAGGGGCCGGCCCCTCTTGAACTGGGGTCCGCTCCTCTTTTGCTAGGTGCGAGTCGGGTCTGAGTCGTCGGGTTTGCATCCATGTAGGGACCTTCGAGTCGGGTCCGGGTCCGAGCGCGTCGGGTTTGCATCCACGTCGGCACACGTAAGTCGGGTCCGGGTCCGATGAAATTCGTGTGTCTACAAATGCCCCCTCAAGGACAAGTGTGTCGATGAGGACGTGTCGGGTTTGGACGCGTAAGAATCGTAGAGCACTTGTCCTTGATTCCTTTCTTGGATGGGCCTGGTGGCTTATTTAAGAGCCCCTACCCCTCTCATCCTGTGCCTTTTTTTTTTTTTTTTTTTTTTGCGAAAGGCTGGAGCTTGGAGACCGCAGTCGAAACAGTGCTGCCTGGGATTGCACGCAACTTGCTCCGTCTTCCTAGTTGTCGGCTCTTTCATCGGCGACGGCGGCTCCTGCTTGCGGAGAAGACCCTCGCTAGGGTTTCGATCATCTTCCTCGTTGCGGACTTCTTTTGCTCCGAAGTTTGCACGGACGGCAAAGGTGGCCGTTGCACGGAGTTCGAGACTGGCGCGAGGGCGACTGGAGTGCGATGATGACGATGGTGCATCTCGGCGGAGGACTGTCGCCCCTCCTTCGGTGTGGGAGCGCAATGACGAGGCCGATTGTCGACGGCGACCGTTGCACGATGTCCGAAGGCGACTTAGGAGAGACGGGAGCGTGAAGACGAAGGCAACATGTCTCGACGTAGTCCCATGGCGGCGCGCGGGTGACGAAGGCGCGAAGATGAAGGCGATGCACCCGGGCGGAGTGTTGGCGATGGTGACGCACCCCGGCGCGATGAGGAGGAGGTGGAGCCATTGCAAGCGAGGCGTAGCTCCCCTTTTTTTTTTTTTTTTTTGTGTGTGTGCGCGGAGTACAGCAGTAGCGACGGTGGCTAGCTACGGCGTGCGCGAAGGCCGGGGTGCCGCGGCGGCGGTGGCTCGCGGAGGCAGCAGCAGCAGCAGCGGCAGGCGATGGCCGAGCGGCGCGCGGGCTGCGGTGCGGGTGCCAGTGGCTCGCGGACCCCTCTTTTTCTTTCCTTCCTTTTCCTTCTTTTTCTTTCTTTTTTTCTTTCCTTTTCGTTTCTTTTCTTCCCCTTTTTTTTTTTTTTCTTTCCTTTTCTTTTTCTTTCTTTCCTTTTCTTTTCTTTCTTTTCTTTCTTTCTTTCTTTCCTTTTCTTTTCTTTCTTTCTTCTCCTTCTTCTGGTTCTGGTATGCGGGAGCAGCGGCGGCGTTGGTGGTCGGAGCGGCGGCCGGGGCCGTGCGCGCGAGGGTGGTGCGCAGGCGGCGGTGGCGGCAGTGGCGCGGGGTGCAGCGGCGGCCGGGCGCTGAGGAGGCCGGAGCGGCGCGTGGGGCTGCGGAGGACGCGCGCAGGCGGCATGCGGCGAGGTCGGGCGGGCCGCGCGCGGTAGTCGGCGTGCTGCGCGGAGCTCGGCGGGCCGGCTGCCGGGCGCGGAGACCGGGGCGCATGCGAGGCTGGGGCGCGGGAGCGGGTGGTGGCGGTGGCCCCGAGCAGGTCGGCTGCGGCGGCGGTGGCGTCGCCGCCTCGCCGGTTCGGTCGGGCTCGAGTCGGACGGTCTCCCCCCCCCCCCCCCCCGACTGGATCGGAGGAGAAGAAGGAGGGGAGGGTTGTGGGCCTTGCTGCTGCTGCTGTGTCATCATTTTTTTTTTTTTTTGGTCCGCGAAGGTGGCAGGTGGCGCGGCTGTCAGAGCAGGCAGCGGCGGCGACGGCCCACAGCGCTGGCTGCAGTATGCGCGGTGCGGGGGCCGGGAGCGAGTGGCGCGGAGGCCCGGCGCGGTCGCAGAAGCAACGAGGGCGGCCGCCGGTGCGAGTCTGAGTCGGGCGGGCCCCGATTGGGTCGGAGGTGGAACGCAGTGGCAATGGCGGTGCGATTCCGAGTCGGCCGGGCGTGGGGCGTAGCTGCGGCTCGGTGCGCGGGGTTGAGTGTAGGCGGCATGGGTACGTGGCGCAGACGACGGGCGTGTGGAGCGGCGCCGGCGCGGCATAGGCGGGCGGTGGCCAGGCTTCAAGCTGCGCGAGTGGTGTGCGGCGCTTGAAGACGAAGGCTTCCGTCGGCTTGGAGACGAAGGCTTCTTCGATGCTTGGAGACCGTCGGCGGAAGAGTGCTGCCCGGGGTTGCACGAGACTTGCTCCGTCTTCCCGGTGTCGCCTCTTTCGTCGACGGCGGCGGCGATGGTGCGCGTCGCTTGAAGACGAAGGCTTCCGTCGGCTTGGAGACGAAGGCTTCTTCAATGCTTGGAGACCGTCGGCGGAAGAGTGCTGCCTGGGGTTGCACGAGACTTGCTCCGTCTTCCCGGTGTCACTTCTTTCGTCGACGGCGGTGGCGATGGAGCGCGTTGCTTGAAGACGAAGGCTTCCGTCGGCTTGGAGACGAAGGCTTCTTCGATGCTTGGAGACCGTCGGCGGAAGAGTGCTGCCTGGGGTTGCACGAGACTTGCTCCGTCTTCCCGATGTCGCCTCTTTCGTCGACGGCGGTGGCGATGGTGCGCGTTGCTTGAAGACGAAGGCTTCCGTCGGCTTGGAGACCGTCGGCGGAAGAGTGCTGCCTGGGGTTGCACGAGACTTGCTCCGTGTTTCCGGTGTCGCCTCTTTCGTCGACGGCGGTGGCGATGGTGCGCGTTGCTTGAAGACGAAGGCTTCCGTCGGCTTGGAGACGAAGGCTTCTTCGATGCTTGGAGACCGTCGGCGGAAGAGTGCTGCCTGGGGTTGCACGAGACTTGCTCCGTCTTCCCGGTGTCGCCTCCTTCGTCGACGGCGGCGGCGATGGTGCGTGAAGCTTGAAGACGAAGGCTTCCGTCGGCTTAGAGACGAAGGCTTCTTCGATGGCTTGGAGACGAAAGCTCCTTTGGCGGCTTGTTATCGTCTTCTTGGTGCGGGAGCATAATGACAACGGCACGGCGAAAAGACGAAGCCGAGTGTGGTGGCGATCGCCTGGTGCGAGGATAAGTCGGAGGCGTTGAAGGCCAGGGAAGGTGGCTCCCCTTTTTTTTTTTTTTTTTTTTTGTCTTTTCGGAATTGACTTTACCTCTCGATCGGTCTTGCACTTTTCATATCCTTGCAAGATTCGTCCCTCTGAGTACCTTCCGAAGGCTGGCTAGATTATTGATGAGGTCAACCGCGGGTTTAGAGTTACTAGCGAGGTTGCACCTTTCTGATAGCAATGTCAGCTTGAAGGACACTGAGATGGGCGTTCTGAAGAGGATGACGAGGCCACGAGCATCAACAAGGGGTAGACTGTTTTGGCTGTCTTTTGCTTGTCGATCTTGACCTTGATGACAGCTCCAGTGGTTCTTTTGGCTTTGTGGAGGTCACGAAGGCTGCGGTTGTTGTTTATGCGTCCGCCATTCTTCGGGTTGCTGCTTTTGACTTCAGTGGCAGTTTCCATCCTTCAGGTGGACCTGAGCTTTTGCATGAGCCCGGTGGATTTCAAGGCAACGATTCTTTTTTTTTGCGGAGCAGATGCGCACCTTCTTTGGAGGGTGGCGAGCTTCATTGCTTACGACGGTCTTCGCTGGAAGACGCTTCCTTGGGCTTAGCTGCGACTGAGGGGGAGAGACGTCAAGCATCGCTTCAGAAACTGGAGAATGCCAGAGCGACCGAGAAGACTTCTGGAGCAGAGCTTGCGAAGCAGCGTGCATAGCTGGCGACGCGTCGGAAGCTGACGGTTTTTCTACCTCTAGAGTTGCAGCGCGTGTAAGCTGCGGAGGGCGAGCCACTTTGGCGCCTCAAGGACTTTGACTTTCTTGTCATCCTTGAGTTTGCTGACCGGACTGATGGTTATGCACTCACTTGCCTCTGGACTGGCCTTCTGGGACGATGTTGGGATGTTTCTTTTTTTGTCTGGACTGAACCTTTGTAGGTTGCCTACGTACCCTACTGAGAGGGATCAAGTCGCACGTAGTTCGTTTATTCCCCTTTTTTTTTTTTTTTTTTTTTTTTTTTTTTTGGGCAAGGGGGGTAACCTTGCGCTAAGCAAAGTACCTTTTGAGGGACTTGCCACTGGTAGGCAAAGTCGCCACTGGTTCGCAGCTATCGCCCGTCTTCTTCGCTTCAATATAGTTGGAAGTGAAGATCTTCTTGACTGGAGTTTTGATGATTGCTGGAGTTTGACTGGAGTCGATGCCCCGGCAATTTGGAAGGATTTGTTCGCCGCTTTTGCAGAGACGAGCTTGAGTCTTTGTCAGGCGATGTGGTATTGCAGCTGAGGGTAGTGATCCCATGTGTGCCATGCTTTCTTTGCTGCGGCTGGATTTGAACATTGACTCGGTGGAGTTTTGCCCCCGAGTGTTTTCTGACTTGATTGCAAGTTGCTCAGAGCTGGTGCGCTCGGAAGACTCGGTTGAGCTCGAGATGTGCAACAGACCACGTAACGGTAGTGTCATCTCTTGCAACGTGCTGAAGTTGGCCCCGAAGAATGATAACGCTGGTTCCTTTGCTGGAGGGGAAGGCGATCGTCCTGGTTTGCGAAGCCATTGAGGTACGAGCCGCAGGACTGAAGCAACTTGAGCAGGCAACGGAATGCATCGCATCGAGCTTGATTTGAAGTTGATGTGAATTTTCCGTCTTGATGCCGGTGCTTCTTTGTCTTTGTGCGCTGTCTAGATGGAGGATGTCACTAGTTTTGCAAGTGGAGAGCTTTTGTCCATCGCAGCTGTTTTGACTTCCTGGACTTGTGGAGCTTTTGCTGGAGGAGCTTCTGCAACGAAGTCTTTGGCCTCGTAAAACTTGGCATCAGCAAGGTGTGCTTTAGCCTTGTTGAACAGCTTGCCGTTGGCGACGATGCTTCTCCCCATGCTTTCGATGTTAATGCTGCTTTCTTCATCGTCTTTTCGGAGCACTTGGTGAACTTCCATTATGCAGCAGGAGATCTTGAAGTTTTGACCAGCTTCAAGGAAGCAAATAGGAAAGAACTTCTGGAGTGTCACTGGCTCTAGAAAGCTTTGCTGGAGGAGATTTTTCAGATTTGCTGGTGGTACTTTGGACGTCTTTCTTCCTGGAGCTTCATTCTTTTCCTTGAAGGACTTTCTTCTGAGGAGTTTTCTTGTCGCCCGATCTTTCTCATGGTTAGCTAGGCGTGCTATCCTGTAGCTTGATCGTCGTGGCCTTCTCCTTCGAGGCGCCATAGCCCATGTGTTAAGATCTTCCTCGCCAAGGTGAAGAACTGGTGTTGCGACTGAAGGCTCTTCCTTGATCAGAAGGACTTGCACTTCTAGAGACTGTATCGATTCATCTTCTGATCCCCAGCTGGTTGGCTTGATTTCTTCATTTGGAATCGAAGGAGACCTGGAGTAGAGGACATAATAGTCAATTTTGCGCGATGGTTGGCCTAGCAGGTTGACTTCGGGGCTTCTTTGTTCGTCTCTAGCGTTGAGCAGGTGCCGGGACGTAGTTTCGTTTGGAAGAGGGAGTGCTTGCATGAGAGACGGTTGCCCCCAAGACAGTAAGGATTTGGCCCTAGGCACTGAAGAAGTATGTCGTCGTCGTCTTCTTGGACTGCCCCCTTTCTTTGAGTCATCAACGGTGGACTGCCCCCCTTCTTCGAGGACTGGCGGGGCGTCGGGCAACTCGTCGTCCGAAGTAGAAGTTTCACCGTTGTCGGGATCCGTAATAGAGATATGATTGACGGCAGCCATGGGTGGGTGGGTGGGTGTTGAGACAAAGTCCTCGATTGGCATCCCCAGACGATCGAATGCCGACTTCTTCTTTGATTGTTTGACTGGCCCGAGCCTCTCGAACAAGGATGTGCGTTTTCGATTCGACCAGTCTTTACCACCTCTGGTTTGCTTCCGGAACAAGGCTTGGCCTCGAACCTGTCGTCGTCTTCTCTTGCTGTCTGGATGGCTGAGGTAGGTAGAGCGTGCATCGGAGATTGTCGATTCTTCGGCTGCTTCATCTGCCATCCTCGCCTCGATGTAGTTTGAGGTGAAGGTCTTCTTCGCTGCGGTTCTGATGACCAACGGAGCTTGACTGGAGCCGATGCCTCGGCGGTTCGGGGGAATTTGCTCTCCGTTTTCAAACAGCCGAGCTTGAGTTCTCGTCATCCCATGCGGAGTTGCTGCTGGTGGAAGTGTGCCCATGGCGCTTTCCTCGTTGTAGCCGGCTCTGAACAGCAACTGGGCAGCATTTTGCCCCCAACTCCCTTCTGGCTTGAATCCGAGTTGCTCGAGGTCTGCCGATTCGACGGGTCTACTTGGGTCCGGAGCTTGCGTCAGACTAGGTAGTGGCACCGTCATTTCTTGCAGAGTGATGACATTGGCCTGAGATAACGACGGGGCCAACTTCTTTGTCGGAGTAGGAGGCGATCGCTCGGATTTTCGGAGCCACTGAGGCACGAGACGCAGGACAGGCGCCGTTTGGATTGGCAACAGGGTATGTTGCATTGCTATTGGCTCGAAGCTGATGCGCATCCTTTGCCCAGGTTTCGGCGTTCCTTGGACCTTGAGTCTTGCCTCGTCAGAGGGTGGCACCGGATTCATGGGAAGAGGAGTCTTGTCCTTCTTTACTTCTTCAATCTTTTGGGCTCGAGGAGCTTTAGCTGGCAGAACTTCCGCGACCAGGCCCTTTGGTTGGTAGAACTTAGCATCGGCCAGGTGTGCCTCGGCCTCGTTGAATGGCTTGTCGTCCGCAACTATGCACCTCTCCACGCCTTCTTCGTAGTACTTGAGGCACTGGTGCCAGGTGGATACCACGATGCCGTTCTCGTGCAGCCATGGTCTTCCTAATAGGAGACGATATGATGTCTGGCAGTCGATGATGTGGAAGAGGACCGTTGCATCCAGCGGGCCGATGGAAAGCTTCAAACGAATAATTCCGACGGTGGACTGTCCGCCCTGGTTGAAGCCTTGAATGACCAATTGACTTGGTGAGAGCTGGTCGTCGGTGATGCCGAGTTACCGCATCGTCTGGATAGGCATGATATTGACGGCGGAGCCACAGTCCAACAAGATTCGGTTCACTGGCTTCTCCTTGATGTATCCCGAGACGTAAAGAGGCCGGTTGTGCAATCGCGTCCCGAGTTGCAGGTCCTCATCTGAAAAGGTTATCGTCGCATCACACGAGGCTACAGCTTTGCGCTTCTGGTCGTCCTTCCTCTTCCTTTTGTAGCTATCTGGATCGGCCAAGGCCGCCGCCATTGCCAGGCGAGCCTTCTTCGGGAGATGCAAAGCCTCTACGAGAGGCATGTGCAAGATTGCTTCGTCGTGAGAGGCGGTGCCCCTTTCGTCGGAATCGCCTCCCTCGTCTGTGGAGTCGCCTTCTCCAGAAGTTTCGCTTTCGTTCCTTCCTTCCGACGCCTCATGGACTTCGACCATGCAACAAGACACCTTGATGTGTTGGTCCGCTGGGAGGAAGTGATCTGGGAAGAACTCTTGCAAAGTTGTCGGCTCTGGAAGACTCTGCTGAAGGATATCGTCTTGGCTTGCTGGCGGCACTTTGAACGCCTTCCTTCCCGGAGTCTTGCTTTTCTTCTTGTAGGTCTTCCGCTTGGTGAATCCCCTCATCACACGGTCTTGCTTGAGCTTCTTTTCTTGCCATGGCTTTCGCCGCCGCGGTAGCATGACCCATGCTTCTTCGTCGGTGGATTCCCCTCCGCTAGGATGATGGTCGACAGCAGCAACTGGTTCCCTCGGCGGTACTTGTTCTTCTGGAGGCTCTACTGACTCGTCTTCCGATCCCCAGCCGGTGGGCTTGATTTCTTCAATTGGAACGGACGGAGGCCTTGAGTAGAGGACGTAATAGTCGAACTTCCCTGAAGGCTGGCCTAGCAGACCGACTTCCGGATCTCCTTGCTCGTATCTTTCCCGAAGAGCGCGTTGGGACATAGCTTAACTGGAATGGACTTGCTCTTGTCGAGGCTCTACTGGCGTGTCTTCCGATTCCCAGCCGGTGGGCTTGATTTCGTCGATTGGAACGGACGGAGGCCTTGAGTAGAGGACGTAATAGTCGAACTTCCCCGAAGGCTGGCCCAGCAGGCCGACTTCCGGATCTCCTTGATCGTATCTCCTTTGGAGCGCCCGTTGGGATGCAGCATTGCTTGGAAGAGGTGCTGGCGTGAGCGATGATTGCCCCCAGGGCAGCGGTGTTTCCTCTTCGGTGAGCGCAGGAGTATACTGACGTCGCTTCGAGACTTTTGGCTGGGAAGTTGACTTAGCGATTGGAGCTTGACGGTTGATGCGCAATTTGGGCATGCTTCGCCGAGCAGCGACGAGTACTGGCGAGAAGGAGCCGAAGGTGATGGACGTCATGTTGGCCGTAGCAACCTCCCCGGGGTCGATCTCTATCTTCCCTTGCTTAGCGAGCACCATGATTCTTTCCTTGAAGACGAAGCATCTTTCGATGGGATGACTCACCATCCGGTGGTATTTGCAGAAGAGAGGGTCGTCGACGCGATGCATCTGCTCGGGCCTCTTCGAAGGAGGGAGCTCTATCATCTTCTCTTGCAGCAGTTGGTCGAACATGGAGGAGACTTCCGAGTCTGGGAAAGGGTACTCCTTGGCTTCGAGCTCCTCTAGAGTCATCCTTTGTCTCGGAGGCGGAGGCGGCGGTATGGCGGCGCCCTTCTTCTGATCTGGCTTGCCACCGATCTTGAGCGGCTTGGAGGTTGAAGCGACGTCAGCAACATTGACTTGTTTCGGTTTCGTTGCCGGTGGCTTGTCCTTCTTTTCTATCTTCAAGAAATCCTTGTTCTTCGATTCCCCGCGATTTGCTAGGCTGAGTTCCATGTCATGAGCCCGAGTTGCGAGTTCTTCGAAAGACCGAGGCTTGATACCTTTGAGGATGTAGAGCAGACCCCAGTGCATGCCTTGGGTGCACATCTCGATGGCCGAGTCTTCAGACAAGCGGTCTCGTGAATTCAGCGCGAGGTTCCTCCACCTGTCGATGTAGTCGATCACTGGCTCATCCTTCCTTTGCTTGACGGCGGTGAGTTCGGTCATACTGACTGTACATCTGGTGCTGTAGAAGCGATTGAGGAACTCCCTTTCCATCTGGTCCCAGCTGTCGATGGTCCCTGCAGGAAGATCAACGTACCAGTCGAACGCGTTGCCTTTGAGGGTGCGAACGAATTGCTTCACCATCTCGTCGCCATATGTGCCGGCATTATTGCAGGTCTCGATGAAGTGGGCGACGTGCTGTCTCGGATTTCCCTTTCCGTCGAAGTGCTGAAACTTTGGCGGCTGGAATCCGACTGGGAAGCGTAGCTGCTGGATCCTCGTAGTGTAGGGCTTCGAGTATGCCGCCGTGATCGGAGGAAGGCTACTGCCGTGGGAGCGCATCATGTCGGCTATCAATGCTTGGACTTGCTGAGCACTCATCGCAGCCGCTGTTGCCGGAGGTTGAGTGGCCACCGAGGCTGGCGTAGGGGAGACGACTTCCACTGTGACGGGAGCCGAGGAAAGCGCTGGAGTAACTGCTTGAATCGTCGGAACAACCTCTGCAGGAGCGGGAGTTGAAGACGGAACTGGAGAGGCGACGGGTTGGCTGACTGCTGCAGCGTCCTTCGCGCTTAGCTTTTGGAGCAGAGTGTTGATGTGACGATCCTTCTCCTCCATTAGCCGAGTAATCTGCGCCATGTGCTCGTTCATCTGCATGACTTGGAGCTGAAGAGCAGTCGGAGGATGGTGACGGAGAACATCTCGGTGTTGCATGTTCGCATCCTCGCCGTCATCATCGGAGACGTAGTTACGCCGACTTGCTTCTGGCTGATGATTGATGTTTGCCCCCTGTAGAGGAGGTGCAATGTCTGCTGGAGAACCCGGACGGGTTCGGGGTTGGGGCTGGTCCTCCCCAAACTTCTGGACATGGACTCCAGGATCGAGGCTCGTTTCTTCAAGCACCAGGGCCTCGTCGGCGCTTTGGCGAGCATCTTCGGTAGTAGCTTCCGGTACGAAGACATCCGCAAGAGTCCGTGTACGCCGAGTGTAGACGCGCACCATTGGAGGAGCATCACCCTCCGGATTTACTGGATCACCGTGTCGGAGTAGAGGAGACTCGGCGATTGGTGAGAGGCTTGGAGAAAACGCATCGTTGTTTGTTCCGGCCATTGCAAACTTCAAGCAGCTTCTTCAACCGTACGGATGAAAGGAGAAGAGGTCCCACCGGGCGTGCCAGAAATCTGTGGACGCGGAAAAAAGCCGAGTCGTCTTTATTGCGAATCACACGAGATTACAATTGTGGCCGGGACCCGGGTTGCTCGGGTGTAGCGAGTCCGGGTTGCGGCGAGTTTTGATCAGGGGATTGTGGGAAAGATCTTCTGGGGGATCCCTTTGATCCGCGTCTCCACGTGGTGTTCGTGCGAGAGCTCTGAAGGGGCTGCCCAGGACAGGGGTTTTACAGGGAGAGGGTTTTGGAGAGGCTAAGGAATGTCCACCGTTGCTTTGTCCCTTCCGTGCTTCGCGCTTTCTCGGCTAGGGGGTTTTCGGCTTCGTTCCTCGGTCTTTGTGTCTTCCTCGTTCCTTGCTTGACCTCGGTGTCCTTGATCGTCGGTTCGCGGCGTCGATCTAGCTTTTGGCGTTGGCTTTGGCTTTGGCTTTTTGGCTTTGGCTTTGCTCCGGCGTGGCTCTGGCTTTTGCTTTGCTTCGGCGCTTGCACTTGGACGTAGCTGGGAGAGACTTGCGATGCTTTCGTTCTTCCGGACTTCGCGTCGTATCGGCTAGAACGTGCGGTGCTTTTGCTCGTGGCCGGCGTAGTCGCTTGGCTTTGGCACTTGCGTTGCTTTGGCGCGGGCTTTACTGGGGCTTTGCTTTGGCTTCTTGCGTTGGCTTTAGCTTTGGCGTCAACTCGATCTTCTTCTTCGAACGACGTGGGCTACTTCTCCGGTGCTTCGACGGTTTACGTATCGACTGGACTTCTCTTCTTCTCCGAGCTTCTTTGGCGTGATCGGAGTCGAAGAATGCTTTCGAAGATAGTGGGGGTAGCACCGATCTCCGTGCGACGGTTGTGGCGTCGGCTTTTGTTGATGAAGACGACGAGGGTAGCGACGGTCTCCGTGCGACGGTTGTAGCGTCGGCTTTTGTTGATGAAGACGACGAGGGTAGCGACGGTCTCCGTGCGACGGTTGTAGCGTCGACTTTTGTTGATGAAGATGACGGGGTAGCGACGCTTCAGACGATCTGCTCCAGGCTTTCTTCTTCGTGGATGGGGCAGGCGTTAGTCGAAGACGACGGGGTGATGACGCTTCGCTTCTCTCCTCCGGGCTTTGGGGCTTGATCGGGATCGAGGATTTGTTGGAGCCGACGGGGTAGTGCCGCTCCTCTTCTTCTCCGGGCTTTTGGGCTTGATCGGAGTCGAAGCTTGATGGAGACGACGGGGTAGTGCCGCTCCTCTTCTTCTCCGGGCTTTTGGGCTTGATCGGAGTCGAAGCTTGTTGGAGACGACGGGGTAGTGCCGCTCCTCTTCTTCTCCGGGCTTTTGGGCTTGATCGGAGTCGAAGCTTGTTGGAGACGACGGGGTAGTGCCGCTCCTCTTCTTCTCCGGGCTTTTGGGCTTGATCGGAGTCGAAGCTTGTTGGAGACGACGGGGTAGTGCCGCTCCTCTTCTTCTCCGGGCTTTTGGGCTTGATCGGAGTCGAAGGCTTGTTGGAGACGACGGGGTAGTGCCGCTCCTTTTCTTCTCCGGGCTTTTGGGCTTGATCGGAGTCGAAGGCTTGTTGGAGACGACGGGGTAGTGCCGCTCTTCTTCTTCTCCGGGCTTTTGGGCTTGATCGGAGTCGAAGCTTGTTGGAGACGACGGGGTAGTGCCGCTCCTCTTCTTCTCCGGGCTTTTGGGCTTGATCGGAGTCGAAGCTTGTTGGAGACGACGGGGTAGTGCCGCTCCTCTTCTTCTCCGGGCTTTTGGGCTTGATCGGAGTCGAAGCTTGTTGGAGACGACGGGGTAGTGCCGCTCCTCTTCTTCTCCGGCCTTTGCTTCTGGCGTCTTCGGAGTCGAAGGGTTCTTCTTCTCCGAGCTTTCTTCTTCGTGCATGGAGTCGAAGGGATGATCTTCGTGTGCAAGGGTCTTCACATTGATGAGGACTTTCAGTAAGCCGATCCCTCGGGACAGGCTTGACTGTGCCTCGTGAAGCCTTGGGTCGATGAAGAAGCGTATCCTCTTCTGCAGAGCTCTGGCGTTTCGTCTTCAATTTCCCGACCATTTTTTCCTTCCCCCACCCCCTCTATTTATAGGCAAAGAGGTGGGGAGAGAGATATGGGAACTTTTTAATTTTAAATCCCTTTTGTATCTCTCTCATAATTACCCGGATTTTATTCATCCATTGATGAGGGGAATAACATTTAGTTGTTTTCCTTTTCTGGCGGGTGTAATTATGACTGGATTTTGCGCACGAAATCGATGGCGATCGGGCGCTTCGTCTTGTGCGTCGGATCGAGGGATCGGCGCAGATCCGCGTGTGTGCAGACGTCATACGCTACCTCCCCCCGCGCATGGCGGTATTTCTTTCCTTTTCTTTCTTTTCTTTCCTTTTCTTTTCTTTCCTTTTCTTTTCTTTCCCTTCTTTTCTTTCCTTTTTCTTTTCTTTCTTTTCTTTTCTTTCCTTTCTTTCCTTTCCTTTTTCTTTTCTTTCTTCCTTGCAAGGCCGGCCGCCCCCATGAGGTTCGGGTCCCAATAGGGCCGGCCCCCATGGGGTTCGGGTCCTAGTAGGGGCCGGCCCCATGGGGTTCGGACCCTAGTAGGGGCCGGCCCCTCTTGAACTGCGGTCCGCTCCTCTTTTGCTAGGTGCGAGTCGGGTCCGAGTCGTCGGGTTTGCATCCATGTAGGGACCTTCGAGTCGGGTCCGGGTCCGAGCGCGTCGGGTTTGCATCCACGTCGGCACACGTAAGTCGGGTCCGGGTCCGATGAAATTCGTGTGTCTACACCTACGTCTCCGTGCTATAGGGAGCAACCCGAATTCACTAACACTTGTATCGAAGTGATCTCGACAGGCCGAGTATCACTGAAACCACTCTGATCTCTTCAAAGACAAGAAGAAGATCAAAGAGAGGAGGAGGAGGGATGGAAACTGAAATCCAGAGCTCTGGTTTCTGAAAATCAGATCTCAGAATTGGAAAATCGGATCTTTTACATTCAAGGAGTCAGCTATTTATAGAATTCTCGAAGAGGAATTCCGGGGTAAATGGCGGTTTCTGCTGTCGTATCTGGGGATCCTCCAAGTAAGGCTGGTAGGTCCCGCTGTGGTCTTCGAGGTCCCACCAGGCAAGGCCGGTGGGTCCCGCTGTTGTCTTCGGGGGCCCACCAGGCAGGGCCGGTGGGTCCCGCGGTTGTCTTCAGGGGCCCACCAGGCAGGGCCGGTGGGTCCCGCTATAGTCTTTGGGGGCCCACCAGGCAGGGCCGGTGGGTCCCACTGTGGTATTCGGGGGCCCACCAGGCAGGGCCGGTGGGTCCTGCTGTTTGCAGACTTCTTGCCAAAATTTGCACCCACAGTTACCCCCTCAAAGTTAGCTAAGAGGTCACCTTGGCTGGCTTGGATTCTTGGTGCAAAGCTAACGAGCCCCTGTCATAAGTGCAAAAGGAGCTTTGTCGAGTGTTAGTGTCGAAATAAGGTTGATCGATCAATTTCTGAATGATCGGTCAAAGTTGATCGATCGGTCAATTTTGACAGATCGGTTGAATTTGACTGATCGGTCAAATTTAACCGGTCGAGGTTGAAGTGATCAGTCAGAAAACATAGTTTTCCGACCTATCCAGTAGAAAATCGACCGATCGGTTGAATCTGACCGATCGGTCAAGTCTGACCGATCGGTTAAATTCAACCAGTCGAGGTTGAAGTGATCGGTCAGAAAACATAGTTTTCTGACCGATCCAGTAGAAAATCGACCGATCGGTTGAATTTGACCGATCAATCAAGTCTGACCGATCGGTTAAATTCAACCGGTCGAGGTTGAAGTGATCGGTCAGAAAACATAGTTTTCTGACCGATCTAGTAGAAAATCGACCGATCAGTTGAATTTGACCGATCAGTCAAGTCTGACCGATCGGTTAAATTCAACCGGTCGAGGTTGGCGGGATCGGGCAAAAGGCGAAGTTTTTTGCCCGATCTAGTAGAAAATCGATCGATCGGTTGAATTTGACCGATCAATCAAGTCTGACCGATCGGTTAAATTCAACCGATCGAGATTGGCGGGATCGGGCACAAGGCCAAGTTTTTTGCACGATATAGTAGAAAATCGATCGATCAGTTGATTTTGACCGATCGGTCAAGTCTGACCGATCGGTTAAATTCAACCGATCGAGGTTAGCGGGATCGGGCAAAAGGCCACGTTTTTTGCTCGATCTAGTAGGAAATCGACCGATCGGTTGAATTTGATCAATCGGTCAAGTCTAACCGATCGGTTAATTTCAACCGATCGAGGTTGGCGGGATCGGGCAAAAGGCCAAGTTTTTTGCCCGATCTAGTAGGAAATCGACCGATCGGTTGAATTTGACTGATCGGTCAAGTCTGACCGATCGGTTAATTTCAACCGGTCGAGGTTGGCGGGATCGGGCAAAAGGCCAAGTTTTTTGCCCGATCTAGTAGGAAATCGACCGATCGGTTGAATTTGACCGATCGGTCAAGTCTGACCGATCGGTTAAATTCAACCGGTCGAGGTTGGCGGGATCGGGCAAAAGGACAAGTTTTTTGCCCGATCTAGTAGAAAATCGACCGATCGGTTGAATTTGACCGATCGGTCAAGTCTAATCGATCATTTAATTTCAACCAGTCGAGGTTAAGCTTTGAACCTGTCGAGTTGAAGTGGCAGAAGAGCCTGATTTTCTGTGAGATCTTTTGGTAAATTACCCGATCGTCTGCTTGTCGATCGGGTAAAGTCTTCGAGCGGTGGTGGAGTTTAATTTTTCTGCTCGAATCTTTGGTTCATCTGGATCGGGGAGTCCTTTTTGAACCGGCGGTTTGGTTGGACGGGCGGTCTGCTTGGACCATCGGTTCAACTGGTTCGACGCTTCGTCTGGTCTGACGCTTCGCCTGATTTTACGCTTGCTGTGGATTGATGCCACGTGTCCTTGTAAAAACACGGGATTCGATTTGGTGATGACACGTGTCTTCTCGATCTGTGCGCCAGTTTTTCAGGGTATATAAACTTCTTCGGGTTGTCATTTTCACCCCACGCTTTCAGAATTTTTCGAAGTCCAGAATCTTTGCTCTTGATCTCTTGTTCTCTGTTTTCTCTCGATCGATCGAAATGGCCTCATCCGGTAGTGCGAACCTCGAAGAGGAAGGGGAAGGAGATCGCGGAAGTTTCATCTGCTCCGAAGGGTCGTGGCAAGGGCAAGGCTGAGCTTGTTGAGCTTGGTGAATTGGGCAAAAGGCACGTGGGAGTTGGATTTGCTTCTGCACCATCCCGGCCTGAACACATCCCCAAGGCGAGTTTTGTTTTAGGTCCTATGATGTTGTTGACGAAGGAGCCTGCCTATGTGTATAACACTGGTGGCAAGCTCACCGATGTGAAGAGAGCGAAGTGGCAGAAGCTGCTGACCTGTTTCACAGAGGGGAAGAATCGGTCATCTCTCCCTGGAGTTCTGTTTGCTTTTGGCATTGATAAGAGGACGGTGTTTGTGAATGTCGCCAGCATGGAACAGGTGATGGGGATAGTGGTCACAGTAGGCCAGTTGAATTGCGGACTGCGCCTTCCACTTCTGCCGTTTGCCACGAGGCTGCTAAACACCTCAGGCCTTTGCCCCGGATAGCTTACCGGGAACGCATGGCGGATTATCTACGCTTTTTATCGCGTGGAATCCGATTTCCAAAAGGAGCTCAGGGAGTGCTACTCCAGCATCCCTGAGGATGAAGAGGCCCGGATCGAACTGGGATACTTTTTCTACCATTACAGATAGGCTTCGAGGAAAGACAGCCCGTTCTTCAACTTGACAGGTGTGTCTGCATTGCGCCTAATCGTCGACACTGTCCCTTCTGATAAGCTCTACACCGATTGGCCGCTTTCGGTTTCCGGTGCCTGGACTCCTCTCTCAATGCTTGAGACCCCCCGGAATGATGTGAACAAAGAGATAAAGATGTATTACGCGGGAGGTGCCTTAGCCTGGCCTTCGGAGTGGGTTGGTGCTATCGACAATTTATTCCTAGAGTTGACATGCGGTACTCGATCATGAAAGCAGTTTTCGAACTGCCCGGTCAGGTATGGAAATGCCAATCTCTTCCATCGACTACAAGCTCGGTATGAGGATAATGAAGTCTTGTACTCCGATTACGAGGAGGATCCTCAATCGGGCAAGATTATCAGAAGAATCCGGACTGAGAAGAAGGCATATGGTGCGAGGCATCGATTGCCCACCACAGAAGAGAAGCTGGTGATAAGCCGTCGGGGCCAGGCGAAGAAGAAGAGGAAAGTCTTCATCGAGGAGGAGAAGAAGGAAGAAGAAGAGAAGGAGAAAGAAGAGGAAGAAGAAGAGAAAGAGTGAGAAGAGGAAGAAGAAGATGAAGAAGGGGGAGAAAAAGAAGGTGTAGAAGAGGGAGGAGAAGATGAAGAGGATGGAGGCGATGATGGTGATGATGACGGTGGTGATGATGAAGACGATGATGGGAATGGTGGAGGTGACAAGATCCCTCCTACTCCTACTGGAGGAGATGAAGGACATGGGGGTGGTGAGGAAGAAATTCCTCTTACCCCCACTGGTGGTGAAGAAGAGGAAAGGGGTGGTGAGGAAGAAATTCCTCCCACCCCCACTGGTGATGGAGATGAAGACTCGCAGCCGATCCCCATCGACGAGGCTAAGGCCCGTCGTATGGAGGAAGTAATGGATGCAGTGGGCGATGGCTCGAGAGTGCAGCCTTCGTGTCACTTCGAGGAGTTGAAGCACCCTATGCGCATTAAAATCAAGTTTTTGGGGAGTGATGGGGTTGCAAGCAACCCCACACCCCTCGCCCAAATACCTTTGAGCGTCCCTCAGCTTGAGGGGGGTTCGATGAGTGGTGGGTTTGAGGTTGAACAACCCACTCCCGCCACTTATCGTTCGGCTGCGCAAGTGGCTGAGGAGACGGCTGCACTGTTGGCCAAAATGGATCAATCTGGCGGGCAACAAGAAGAAGGGGAGGTCACTCCTCTGCGAGACGTCCCTTCCCCAGTTCACATGGAGGTAGGGAGCCGAGTGGATGCTGGGACTCCCCAACTCCCACCAGAGACAACCCCCCTCAAGGAGAGGTCGACCCCCAGGGGTAAGAGCTCCGAACGGGGAAAGGGTAAAGCCCCTTGAGTTGATGCCACAGGTATATCTTCACTAACTTCTTCTTTTTGATTGCATTGCCTTTGGAATTTGAAAATATTCTAACTCTTTGAACTGCTGTGTTCCTTGTAGATACTCCTGCTGGCACAGCTCTGAAATTAAGAAACTTGGGTGAAGTTGACATCAACCACCCGACGAGTGTGATTCGGAAGCTCTGCAATCTTTCGGATGCTACTCTAGAAGAAGCCTTTGACAGGCTTGAAGTAGTGGTATGTGCATTAGCTTGACTTGATTCTTGAGTTGTATTGTCAGAAATAATTCTAACTCTTTTGTTTACTTGCAGAACTCAACAGTTTTGAAATTTGCTAGCAAGCTCTTCAGGAGGGCCGGAGAGCGGGATGCTTCATCTGAAGTTTCTCGTTTAACGGCTGAACTGGAGGCTGCTAACGAGGAGAAGGACAAGCTGAGGGAAGTTTTGTCCTCAAAGAAGGAGGCCCTGAAGGCTAAAATCGAGGCTCTTCGCAAGGAGAAGCTCAAAAGCAAGGGTTGGCATGATGGTTATGTAGCTCGGGGTCACGAGCTTGAAGAATTGAAGAACCGGTTCTTCAAGATCGAGACTCTGGCTCATGACCGATCGGTGGAGCTACAGGAGCTGAAGAGCTAACTGGCTGCCAAGGATACTGCTCTTGCTGCTAAGGAGGCTGCTTCTACTGCCAAGGAGGAGGCTCTCACAAAGGAGTTGGAGCATATGCGCACTGAATGCGCGAGTTTCAGGGAGACGGCAGAGAAGGCGGTGGAAGCACTCAGGGTTCGAGCTAGTAGTATCCAATCTTCAAAGGCGTCTGCGGTGAGCAAAGCTCGTGGTGGATCCGAAGGAGAGAGGTCACGTGCCCCAAGTATAGCCAAACCCTGATGTAGTCTATCTCTTCTTTGTTTGTTGTACCTGTAAACTCTTCTCAGATAGAAGCTCACTCCTGTACTCAAAACTTTTTGATAATAAAGATATCTTTTTGGTTGTTAGAAATTGAATGTCTGGTGTTGAACTCTTTGAATGTTGTATTCTGGATGGTATTGGAATGATTGAATATTCATACACTTGAATGTAAGGGGTCGAGTCGCAACTTGATCACCCAAACTTGTTAAGTAATTCGAAAATTGAAGGTTGTGTTGTAGCACAACTTGAAATCGTTAACATTTGTATGTAAGGGGTTGAGTCGCAACTCAAGCACCCAAACTTGTTAGACGATATTGAATTCGATTGAAATTGAAAGTCATTTAACAGTTGTAAGTAAGGGGTAGTGTCGCAACACAAACTCCCAAACCTATTAAATTGACGTAGTGACTTGAAGATTGTGTTGTATCACAACCCGAAACCGCTTAACATTTGCCTGTAAGGGGTTGAGTCGCAACTCAAGCACCCAAACTTGTTAAACGACCTTGTAGTTTGAATGTAGAAAATTTTGAACTTGAATGTAGATAACATGATAACTGCTCTAGAATTTGAATTGAGAAGCGATCATTTGAACATTTGAAAGATAGCTTTATTCATCATGGAATTTACATCATGGATAGAACAATTTGAGATGTCTGGCATTCCAAGCTCTTGGTAGTTTATCTCCCTCTGGTGAGATCAGTTGATAAGATCCTTTGCCTCCTACTGATTCAACTATATAAGGTCCTTCCCAGTTGGGAGCTAGTTTCCCGCTGCTGTGCTCCTTTGTGTTGTAGAAGACTGCTCTGAGGACCAGACTGCCAATGGGGAACTGTCTTTTGTAGACCTTCTCATCGTAGGCTTGTTTGATCTTCTGCTGGTACTTGGCCACACGAAGGGATGCTTGGTCTCGTAGTTCTTCAGAGAAGTCCAGATCATTGACTCGAAGTTCTTCATTAATTCCTTCTTCAACTGCTCTGGTCTTTAAAGTACTTGATATGTTTTTAGTTGGGAGTGTTGCTTCAGATCCATAAGTTAGGCGGAAAGGTGAGAATCCAGTTGATCTTCTAGGAGTTGTTCGATAGCCCCACAGAACTTCTGGTAAGACTTGCTCCCACAGTCCTTTCTTGTTATCAAGTTTCTTCTTGAGTATACCCAAAATGGCTCTGTTTGAGGCTTCAGCTTGTCCATTGCATTGAGGGTACCTTGGAGTTGAGTAGAAAAGCTTGATTCCGTTGTTCAGACAGAACTCCCAGAATTTGTCGGATTCGAATTGGGCTCCATTGTCAGCAACTAGAACTCGTGGCATGCCAAACCTCGAGAAGATGTTATGTCTGATGAACTTGATCACTTCATCATCAGTTTCCTTGAAGAGTGGTACTGCCTCAACCCACTTGGTGAAGTAATCTGTAGCTAGCAATAGATACTTCTTTTTGCTTGGAGTTAGTGGGAAGGGACCTAAGAAGTCCAACCCCCATTGATGGAATGGCCAGGGACTTGATAATTGATGAAGCTCATCAGCTGGAAGGTGGATAGCTCGAGCGTGTCTTTGGCAAGGCTCACATCTTTGAACCACCTGGCGAGCGTCTCTTGACATTGTTGGCCAGTAGTAACCTTGTAGCTTCATCTTGGCTTCAAGAGATCTTCCTCCCGAATGATTCCCGCAGACTCCAGAGTGGATGTCAATCAGGATTGCCTTTGCTTGTTCAAGGCCAACGCACTTGAGCAACATCCCGTTGTGAGACTTAAAGTATAGATCTTCTCCTTGAATGATATAGTATGGAAGTTTTCTTTGAAGTCTTCGGGCTTGATTTGGATCTTCGGGCATTTTGCCATGTTTGAAGAAGCCAAAGATTGACTGTCTCCAATCCTCGAGCTCATTTGAAGTGGTAAGGTTCGAGGTCAATTGTCCTCCACCCCCAGATCTTTCTGTAGTGGCGACGATCTATTGTTCGGGGGTGGTCTTGTGCGCTTCTTGGTAATCGATTTGTATTTGTCTTCCTCCAAGTGGATCTCCAAGAACTGAGGCAGCGTTGGCTAAAGCATCTGCTTCTCGATTCTCTGCTCTTGGAATTTGAATGAATTCGGTGCTAGTAAAACGTTGTTGAAGATGTCACACTAGGGCCAAGTAATTCTGCATTCTTTCTTCTCTCACCGTATATTCTCCATTGACCTGCCTCACAATCAGCTGAGATTCGTTGTAGACGATGAGTTGATCCACCCCCAGGGATTTAGCAATCTCGAGCCCGGAGATGAGTGCTTCGTATTCAGCTTCGTTGTTGGTGGTATTGAATCCAAGGAGAGTGGCCTTCTGAAGATGATCAAGTTCGGGGGATACTAAAACTATCCCAATTCCCGAACCGATCGCACTTGAAGCTCCATCAGTATAGAGTTTCCATGGAGTTGGTGTCGTAGCCAGAGCTTTGAGACTTGGATCGATTTCTGAAGTTGTATTGGATGGCAGTTCTTCTTTGTCTTCAAGACGCATGTCGACATCTTCTTCCCAAGTTATGGGGTCTTCAACTGGAAAGTCGGCTAGAAAATCAGCAATTGCTTGCCCCTTGATTGAAATGCGAGATTCGAATTGAATCCCCAGAGCACTTATCCCGATTACCCATTTGGTTATTCGACCAACTCGACCTGCTTTGTCGATGATATCTTTGAGTGGGTGTTCTGAGATGACTGTGATCTGATGGGAAACAAAATAAGGTTGGAGACGACATGATGCAGTGAGCAAGGCCAGTATGACCTTCTCAGTCTTTGAATAGCGGGTCTCAGCAGGAAGAAGAGTATGACTGATGTAATAGACTGGATGTTCGACGCTTTCTCTTTTGCTAACCAGTACCGCACTGATTGCTTGATCAGTAACGGCAAGATAGAGCCATAGATCTTCTTTTGGAAGTGGAGCCGTTAGGATGGGAGCTCGCACGAGGTATCTTTTGACGTCTTGAAAGGCTTGCTCGCAAGTTGAACTCCAGCCAGATGTATCCGCCTTTCGTAGTTTGTCGAAGAGTGGCTTGCATTTGTCAGAAGACTTTGAGATGAATCGATTAAAAGCTGCCAATCTTCTAGTGAGGCGTTGAACTTCCTTTCGATTTGTAGGTAAGGGCATATCTAGAATAGCTCGAATTTGATCTGGGTTGGCTTCGATGCCCCTCCTGGTCACAAGGTGACCTAGGAATTTGTCCGATTGTACTCCGAAAGCACACTTGGCCGGATTGAGCTTCATGCGATACTTTCGGAGGATTTGGAATGTTTTAGTTAGATCGGATAGATGGTTTCCCCGACTGGAGCTTTTGGTAAGGAGATCGTCGACGTAGACTTCAACGTTGCGCCCGATCTGATCTTCAAACATCTTTGTGACTAGCCGTTGATAGGTAGATCCGGCATTTTTGAGGCCGAAAGGTATTACTTTGTAGCAGTAGAGACCTCGGCTAGTCACAAAGCATGTCTTCTCTTGATCGTCCGGATGAAGCAAAATTTGATTATACCCAGAGTATCCATCCATGAAAGATAATAGCTCGTGGCCAGCAGTGGCATCGACGAGTCTATCTATTCTTGGCATGGGAAATGGATCTTTGGGACAAGCCTTGTTGAGGTTGGTGAAGTCGATGGACACTCTGACCTTCCCATTCTTCTTTGGGACAGCAACTATGTTGGAGATCCAAGTAGGGTACTCTACTTTACGAATGAAGCCTGCTATGAGTAACTTACTGATCTCCTCTTGAACAGCAACTTGCAGCTCTGGTCGGATTGTACGTGACTTTTGCTTGACAGGCTTTACTTCTTCTTTGATTGCTAGTCGATGGCACGCATCATCTGGATTGATCCCAGGCATGTCTTCGAAGAACCAAGCGAAGACGTCGATGTTGGACTAGAGGAAGGATACCATGCCTCGTGCTTCTGCGTCGCTGAGACCGGTACCGATAAATATTTGTTGTGGGAGATCTCCGCTGCCGATATTGACTGGAATGATTTCTTCGATTGAAGGTGAAGTTATCCACTCAATTGGTGGGGGCTTGGCTAGTGGGATCTCCTTTGATTGCTATGTTAAAGAAGGACCAGCTTCATCTCATGATCGCTTTGGAGGAGCAAAATTGATCTTGTGATCTGTTTTCGCAGCAGCAGCTTTGCAAGATCGACCGGCTTGTTGATCACCTCGAATGCAGACAATGCCTTCTCCCGTTGCAAACTTGAGAAGTTGATGGTAAGAAAAGGAGATGGCATTAATCTGGTGAAGGAATGGTCACCCGAGAATGGCGTTGTAGCTGGACGTTCCTTCGATGATTGCGAATCTCACCGAGACTCGAGTCTCTTGGCTGAGGTCGAGGGTGAATCTTGATTCGCCCACCGTTATACTTTGCTCGCCGTTGAAGCCCGTGATCACCATTGGGACGACGTCAAGGCTTGAATATTTATGTCCCAGACGTTTGAAGTAGTCTGAGAACATAATGTCGATGGAGCTTCCGGTGTCGATGAGGATTCGATTGACGGTGCTCCCGTCAATGAGGAGCTTTAAGACAAGGGGGTCTCGATGTGGAGTATGGACTCCTTGAAGGTCGGTGTCGTTGAAGACGATAGAAGGCCAAGCTAAGCCTTTGATGGGCTTCTCGATCCAGGTGTCCTCCTTGTTCGCCGTAGAACGAATGTGGAAGATGCATCGAACTTGCCGATCCACTTCTTTTCTGGTCAGTGTTTGATTGTGCAATGTTCCGTGATTACCAAAGACATTAGCATTCACAGTGAGAGATGACCGGTTAGAAGAGATTTGATGGACCCAGCAAGCCTCTTTTCCCTTGGCGGAGGTTCAGCGTTGATCTTGTCCGCCTCTGACAAACTCTTGAAGATGACCTTCGCGAAGTAGATCTTCAAGATGAAACCAAGCCGATAGCACCGATCGGTGGAGTGACCATGCCTTCGGTGGAAGTCGCAATAAACTGTTTTGTCAGCCGTGACTTTAGTGTCAGGCTGAAGAGGATTGGGCCTTCGAAGGAAATCTTCATGTTGAATGCGGTCGAGGATCTGCTCGATTGGCAAATTCCACTCGGTGAAAGTGGTCTTCGTCGGGGATCGACGTCCGTCGTGCCTCGACCGTTTGTTGGCAGGGGGGGCTGCTGCCTCAGCGTTGTGAGCTTTGGCAGCATACTTCGGAGCTTCCCTCTCGGTGGGTCGCCTCTTCGTCTCTCGCCCTTTTCGGGCGACTTGATCATCTTCAACCTCAATTTCCCTCTGAATTCGATCAAACATTGAACTCAGTGAAGGAGGGGGATTGCGGATGAAGTCGTTGTAGATGTGTAGATCAAAGCGGAGAGCGTTCTGAAAAGCCAACATGATGACTTCATCATCCAGATGCCTTCCGGAGAGGACGGCATGCTCGTTGCGGAATCTCCTTGTGAAGCTGTGGAGACTCTCGTCAGCACCCATCCTCAGCCGGTAGAGGGAGTCGAGTTTCTTCTCAGGCTTCAAGTTCAGCTGATAATGCTGCACGAAGAGATTCGCCAAAATACTGAACTGGTTGATGGACCCAGCTCAGAGATTATGGTACCAATCGAGGGATGGTTCGTTGAGACTCCCCGCGAAGGTGCGGCAGAGTACGTTGTTTTCCTCTTCGTGCGGCGTCAGAGCTTGCTTGAAGGCGAGTACATGGAGAGTTGGATCTCCCTTGACGCAGTTGAATTTGGGGAGAGTAGGAGTTCTCCATCCCCTTGGAAATGTAGTTTCGAACAGACTTCGATGGAGTGGCCCGGCAGAGGAGTATCCGTCTCTTCGACCATGTCCTCGACTCGGATGTAGATCGAGAGGCAAGATCGAGAGGTCTTGTTCAGGCCATTGAGTATCAGCAGGTTGGAGTCGGTGACGAAGGTTCGATCCGAGCTCATACTGAAGCGGAATGGATGGGGAAGCTCTACTCTTTGAGGGAGCCCCTTTCATCTGGTGTCTCTTTGATATGTCAGGCTTTGAAGGTGCCTTCCTGTCGCAGTTGCGACCAGAAGAGGATTGGGAGGACTCGTCGTCGAGGTGATCCCAAACACTCTGCTTCCATAGGGCAACAGAGGGAGTTGGGTCGCGACGAATCCTCTCAAGGGCAGCAGTGTCCATTGACCTTCGTTGCTCGGAGTGGATTGATTGTCATGGAAGATCGACCCTCTCATTAGTAGAGGGGATAGGAAGAGCGATCCCAGCCTCGGAGGCTGCCTTCTTGAGAGCATCCCACTCAGCGGTGAGGGCGACGTTCTGTTTTGCCAATTGAAGTAATTGGAAGTCGATCGCCGAGATTTGATAGGTCGATGGAGGGTCTTCAACAGGAGCGGGGACAATTTGCTCAATTGACTATCGTGTAGGTTGGGCGATCGATTGATCGACTGATCTCCCACTTTCTGAGCGAACCCCCATCTCGGGGACAGCAAGGGGCTATCCGAAGTTGAGCCTTTGACTCATCGAACGAGTCTCAGGACGAGCTTGTTGGGTGTTACTTCCTTCTGGTTGACCCTGATGTTTCGTCCTCGCCATCTAGAGAGCGAATGGTGCAACGAGAGTGCCGACGTCCTAACGGTTGTCTGCTCAACCGAAGGGGCTAGGAAGTCTGATCGGTTATCTGCTCAATCGATCTGACTTGTTGTAGGGCGAACTTGACTTTTCGCTCGATCCCACAGACGGTGCCAAACTGTGGGGGAAAATCTTCGTGCCGACCCAAAGACTTCGCTGCACCAGTCAATTGAATTAAAGTTTGAATCGAAGATCGTTGTTCGATCTGTTGATTAGAGTTGGAGTTTTCAATATGTAAACAGAGAGAGTTTGACACAAGAGGTGTGATCTCGGAGTTCAGCCGAAGCCTACATCTCCGTGCTATAGGGAGCAACCCGAATTCACTAACACTTGTATCGAAGTGATCTCGACAGGCCGAGTATCACTGAAACCACTCTGATCTCTTCAAAGACAAGAAGAAGATCAAAGAGAGGAGGAGGAGGGATGAAAACTGAAATCCAGAGCTCTGGTTTCTGAAAATCAGATCTCATAATTGGAAAATCGGATCTTTTACATTCGAGGAGTCAGCTATTTATAGAATTCTCGAAGAGGAATTCCGGGGTAAATGGCGGTTTCTGTTGTCGTATCTGGGGATCCTCCAGGTAAGGCTGGTGGGTCCCGCTGTGGTCTTCGGGGGTCCACCAGGCAGGGCTGGTGGGTCCCGCTGTAGTCTTCGGGGGCCCACCAGGAAGGGCCGGTGGGTCCCGTGGTTGTCTTCGGGGGCCCACCAGGCAGGGCCGGTGGGTCCTGCGGTTGTCTTCGGGGGCCCACCAGGCAGGGCCGGTGGGTCCCGCGAATGTCTTCGGGGGCCCACCAGGCAGGGCCGGTGGGTCCCGCTGTAGTCTTTGGGGGCCCACCGGGCAGGACCGGTGGGTCCCGCTGTGGTCTTCGGGGGCCCACCAGGCAGGGCCGGTGGGTCCCGCTGTTTGCAGACTTCTTGCCAAAATTTGCACCCACAATCCTAAACCCGTACCCGACCCGTTTATAAATGGGAAGACCCGATAAGAACCATTAGACCCATTTACCACACGGGTTTATTCAGTTGACCCGATCCGACCCAATCCGACTCGACCCGACCTAACCCGATAGACCCGCTGACACTATATATTATAGTATCGGATTGCGGGTAGACCCGACCCGACAAGACCCATTGAATTTTAAACGGGTCTTTCTAGGTCTACCGTGTCCTGACTCTAAACCCAGACTTGACCCGTTTATTAAACAGGTCTATCATTTACAACCCGAACCCATTTAGCCCTGACCGAGACCCGCTAACTTCGTATCGGGTCCGAAATTGCCAGCCCTACCAAGGAGAGAGAGAGAGAGAGAGAGAGAGAGAGAGAGAGAGAGAGAGAGAGAGAGAGAGAGAGCGAGAGCGATTGAGAGAGAGAGAGAGTTAGTTAGAAAGAGAGAAAGATGGAGGAGAGAGAGAAAGAACCGGGGGGAGAGCGAACTGGGGAGAGAGAGAGAGAGAGAGAGAGAGAGCCGGGAAGGGAGTGGGTGCCGGGTGGGAGACGGGTCGGTTTCGTGTCGTGTCTAGTTTTCTGGTCATGTCCAAAACCCCTAGACCTGGACCTGACCCAATTAACTAATCGTGTCGAGATCCTAAACCCGTACCCGACATGTTTATAAATGGGTAGACTCGATAAACCCGTTTACCACACGGGTTTATTTAGTTGACCCGATCCGACATAATCCAACTCGACCTGACCTAACCCGATAGACCCCGCTGATACTATATATTATAGTATTGGATTGCGGGTAGACCCGACCCGGCACGACCCGTTGAATTTTAAACGGGTCTTTCAGGGTCTATAGTGTCCAGACCCTAAACCCGTACCTGATCCGTTTATTAAACTGGTCTATCGTGTCGACCCGTTTACGACCCAAACCCGTTCAGCCCTGACCCAGACCCGCTAACTTCGGGTCGGGTCCGAAATTGCCAGCCCTACCGGAGAGAGAGAGAGAGGGGGGGAGGGAGGGAGAGAGAGAGAGAACCGGGGAGAGAGTGGGTGGGAGATAGAGAGAGAGAGAGGGAGAGAGAACCGGAGAGAGAGAGCCACTGAGAGAGAGAGAGAGAGTTAGTTAGAGAGAGAGAGAACCGGGGAGAGAGAGAGATAGAAAGAGTCAGGGGAAGACAGAGAAAGAGAGAGATGGAGGAGAGAGAGAAAGAATCGGGGGTTGAGAGAGAACTGGGGGGAGAGAGAGAGATAGCCGGGGAGGGAGTGGGTGCCGGGTGGGAGAGAGAGAGATCGGAGAGAGAAAGAGTTAGTTAGAGAGAGAAAGAGAGAACCGGGGGGAGAGAGAGATTGTCAGAGGAAGAGAGAGAGAGTTAGTTACAGAGAGAGAGAGAACTGGGGGGAGAGAGAGTGATAGAGAGAGAGAGTCAGAGGAAGAGAGAGAGATTGAAGAGAGAGATCGGAGAGAGAGAGTTAGTTAGTTAGAGAGAGAACCGGGGGGAGTGCGACTGAGAGAGAGTGACTGAGAGAGAGAGAGTTAGTTAGAGAGAGAGAACTGGGGGAAGAGAGAGATAGAGAGAGTCGGGGAAAGAGAGAGAGAGAGACGGAGAGAGAGATAATGAGAGAGAGATCGAGGGAAGAGAGAGGGAGAGGGAGAGAGAGTTTGAAATAGAAAAGAGAGAGAAATGGAGGAGAGGAGAAAGAGTCGGGGGAAGAGAGAGAGATACTGAGAGAGTGAGAGACGGGGGAGGAGGGTGAGAGACAGAGAGTTAGAGAGAGAGATGCGGAGAGAGAGATTAGGAGAGGAGAGAGAGACGACTGTGATCATTGTTTTTTTTTGTCTAGTCAGTATTTGTTTCCATATTATCCTAGTCAGCACAAAACCCCCGTCCCTTGTTATATAGACTAGTGCATGCCCGTGCCTGTCGGCACTGCAGCTGGCCGCCTTCGGCAACAAGACACCCCCCGGGGCATCACCACCCCCACCAACACCATCATATTCGCGCGACAATATATCTGACTGCCTTTGACAATAAAACACTTTCGGTGGCAACACCGGCCTACAGTGGCTAGCTTAAGGGCATCGTGACTAACTGATGGATATTCTCAAGGCGATCGAGTTGATGGAGGATGCATAGATTGTTTAGAGATTTTTGGAAAATTAATAAAAGAAAAAGAATAATTATGAAATTCGATCGAGAAATGAAATCATTGGATCAGTGTATCGCATGATTCGAACCAGAGGAGAACCTCGGACTTTCTATGGAAATTAACGGAATATGATGGTGGCTTGCGTATGTGGCACGGAGAACACCCGGGCCTGGCACCATTTCTCTCTCCTCTATTTCTTCCTTTCCTTTTTCTTCTCTTTCTCTTCTCCTCTTTATTTTCTTTTCTTTTTCTTTGTCTTTTGGTTTCTTATTCCTTTTGCCCATCGCACCCAACTTAACCCATTTCAATCTTGAGCGACTCACATGCAAACCAACAGTCCAAACCCAACCAGCCATGCATATCCAAAAACTCCACACAACTCAACCCATGCATGTGAATCCATGAACTCGATTCCCTCGCATCCAGCTCTCATCCGAGACCCCTTTGGGATTCTCTCTCTAGTCCGAGCTGATACTCGATCAGCGCGAAAATTTTCAGTACAACCTGCGTACGCTAGCTACAACCGTTGCCCAGAACCTATCAGCACGCTCCAAGTACTGGGGGCCGGCCACTACCCCTATGTGTTGGGGCCGGCTATATCATGTCTCTTGAATCGTAGTGGGCCCTATGGTTATAGCGTACGCAGAATGTGCTAAAAAATTTTCCCTCGATTAGCAGCCCACGCATCCCCATCTTCGAGCCATGCATGCAGACCTGTCTTTTCTCCCGTCCGAATCTCTCTCTCTCTCTCTCTCTCTCTCTCTTTCTCTCCTTTCTTATTAGGTAGAGAGATCAGGGGAAGAGAGAAATGGAGAGAGAGACGAAGAGAGGGAGATTGGGGGAAGAGAGAGATGGAGAGAAAGACAAAGAGAGGGAGATTGGGGGAAGAGATAGACGGAGTGTTTTGTCTAATAAGTGTTTCTTTTTATCTAGTCAGCTTTTTGTTCCATTTTATCCTAGTCAGGATGTAGACCGTCGTCCTTTGTTCATGTAAACAGTCTATTAGGATGTTGTCGCTTGCCGGTACTTTTGTCGTGTGTAGTCACTGATTGTGGATCTTGTGATGCTGAATGATTTAAATGTTGCCACGTTAGCATTCCCTCGTGTGATCGTACGGCAGGGCTGTCGGTGACCTCTGTCCAGTTGAGTAAAAATTTGAACATGATCGTCGTAAGTCCGTCCGATCGGAGACGGTACCGAATAATGTGACTTCATGGTGAGGAATAGGGGATCGATTACAGGACCCCGCATAAACTCGAAGTGCAACGTGGATCATCATTCCATTGATGCATATGGACGGTGGATATCGAAGTCAGGGAGGAGATTAACGTTGGTCGCTTTCTCTGAACCCGAAAACCATGACTGGATCGATGGGTTCATTGATGTGATCTCTTCATATAAGCAAGCACAATCGGACGGCTACCATCACACTATTGGATTGTTAGGGGCTAATATGATTTGCATAGCCAATAGATTTATGGGATTCTCTCTCTCTCTCACATCTCTTTTATGACCTTCCTTGCTAGTATGCTAATATGATATTATAATGAGATTTATGTACAACCAAGAGAGGGAGTTAATATGATAATAATCATTAATTTAATATGAGATACTCTCTCTATCTCTCAAGATTAATTTGTGGGATTTGCTCTCTCTCTCTCTCTCATCCTTCTTTATGATCTTCCTGTCTAGTATGCTAATATGGTATTTTTATGCATAACCAACAGAGGAAGCTAATATGATAATAATCATTTAATGTTGGATACTCTCTTTCTATCTTTCTCTTTGTATGTTCAATGGTCATGTAAGAGAATAATTTATAGGATTTGCTCTCTCTCTCTCTCTCTCATCCCTCTTTATGATCTTTCTTTTTTTCTAAAATTATAAAATTTTAAAAGTATAAAAATGAATAATTGAATCTTGATCGACGGCCGGATTTGCCTATTTTTGTCTAGTCAGCTTTTGTTTCCATGTTGTCCTAGTCAGCACAAAACCGCCATGCCATGTTATATAGATGTATATCGATGTGTGGGGACCACACCCGGCAAGCCAGATGAGTGATAGTGTTAGACTCTGCAGATACCATTTGAGATTTTCTCTATCCCAAAACCCAGTTGTTGAGATAATCAAGATATCATTATAATTATAAGGATCAAACATCTAAAAAAGAAGGGGAGCATAATTAAACACCAGTTACAAACAAAGAAAGACCGGTACATAGAAAAGCAAGCCGGACATGAGCCCACATCAGCACCTCCTTTCTCCACTTGGACAACACAACAAACGGACGGACACGATGCTTTTTCAAAGCAACAACGACACAACACACGGTACAAGAAAAAGCATAGAACCAGGACCTACATGAGCCCACAGCTGCACCTCTTCTCCTCCACTAGATGCTTTTTCAAAGCAACAACAACACAACAAACGGACGGACACGATGCTTTTTCAAAGTAACAAGGATGCAACAAACGGGTACAAGAAAAGCATAGAAGCAGTACATGAGCTCGGCCACAGCAGCAGCTTCCACTGGAATGACATGTCACACGTACAGACACGATACTTATTTCAATGCAACAACGACACAACATACACGGACACATCCGATTATTATTTCGAAGCAGGAACGAACGTCATATTCGGTGCGTGCACGCAGACACTGACTAACAACACCCCTTACAACGGACACCATTCAAAGCAACAACGCGGACACAACACACGGCCGACACCATTCTTGTTTCTAAAGCAACGACCGCCGAGTGCAAGCAGACTGCAAGGCTGCAAGCAGATCGACTACACTACTTACTGAGCCGACCCAATGCAACTTCCGTTTACGCAACGGCCGCCCACGCAACGACACCCTGCAGGGCAAGCTGGTAGTCCGGGACCGCATTTGTCGCCGGGCCTGGGACAAGTTCTGCAGACTCCTCCCAAGCTTGAGCTTGAGGTTGAGTGGGGGAGGAGAGTGCTCCCGCCGTCGGCCGCATCAGAGGGGAGTAGTAGTCCTTCTAAAGCACCGCACTCCTTCATGCAATAGCAGTAGCGTCTCACGCCCTTGCACTTGCCGCCCAAGGTGTAGCCCTTGCTAATGCAGTCCTTCGCGCAGTTCGCACTAACTAAGCACACCCCAAACGCTTCGTTCTTCACGTAACAAATGTCTTCCACCAGCTCATCTGCACCCGACCCGTCCTCTGCCCACACCATCTCAGCTGCACACGCTGCGGAAAACATATATATATGTATCCATCACAACAGCAACACATTCATTCATGTGAATGAGAGAGAGAGAGAGAGAGAGAGTGAGTCACCGGAAGCAATGAGGATGAAGGAGACCAGCAGAAAGAGAGAAAGCACCGAACCCTTGGTCATAGAACCCATCCTCGATCTCCACTCGCCTCGATCACCTTACTTACTATGTGACTGCTTTGCACTGACTCCTCCCATGTAGTGAGATATTTATAGTGTCCAAAAGATAAGCTCAAAGATAATAATCTTTTTCTTCGAGTCCGATGAAACATAGTAAAATGCATGCCCTATTGCCATGTGAATCTCGAGACCCTCTGTTTACTATTAAAGTAATCCATGCGCTTTCATCTCTTTGCATATCCTTCAATATATTCGGATTTTTTTAAAAAAACGGAAGACTTGGCACACCAATCGGGAAACATAGAATAACATGACCCCCGCTTCTCTTCACCATGTGCTGCTAGAGCCATCAAAAAATAGTTGCCAGGTGACACACGAGACCCTCAGTTTACTATTAAACAACGTAGGTGTTCCACTAGGGTACGACACCGACCGAACCCATCTCCTCCATCCATCTCACTTTCCATGCATCGTAGTGGTGGGAGCATCACCATAGGGCCATCGGATGGTCCCTATGAATTTCGAAGTAGGTATGAAATTTGGTACCATAGAAACTCCTTTAAAGTACGTAGAGTGCTTGGTATCCTTTGCCGTCAAACTCTTGGCTGTTCTTATTTTTTTTTAATTATGTGAGCCCCGCTCATGGGCAGAGCCACATAGGGGTCAGTTGTCCCTTGTGAACTTTGAGAGAGAGAGAGAGAGAGAGAGAGAGAGAGAGAGAGAGAGGCGACACAAGACGTGATGACGAAGTTCGGCCGTAGCCTATGAATCGTGCAGTAAGATGCAACCTGGAATCCACTAACTCTGAGAAAAGTAGAACTACTCTTGACAGGGCAATGGGTTGTTATACCAATAGATAGGGCGATTGCTGATTTTTTTGAGCTTGTTTGGGTTATTGACATTGATCAGGAAAAGCCAGCTGATGGTTTGTTGTGGAGTGGTTCTAGGTCCGGATGCTTTTCCCTTAGGGCAGCGTGGGAATCTATTCGGAACTCAGGAACCACTAAATTTTGGGCTAGACTCATTTGGAATCCAATATCCCCTCCAAACCATTGCTTCTGTGTGTGGTAGGGTTGGTGGGTTTCACTTTCATCTTCATGGGGCCTAGGTAGGGCTAGCGGGTCCCCCTGTTATTTTCTTAGGCCCTAGGAAGAGCTGACGGGTCCCACAAGGGCCGGAACTGCATTTTGTCGCCAGGCCTGGGACAAGTCTTGCACACTCCTCCCATGCTTGAGCTTGAGTGGGGAAGGAGAGTGCTCCCGCCGTCGGCGGCATTAGAGGGGAGTAGTAGTCCTTCTACAGTATCGCACTCCTTCATGCAATAGTAGTAGCGTCTCTCGCCCTTGCATTTGCTGCCCTTGTCGTAGCCCTTGCTAATGCAGTCCTTTGCGTAGTTCGCTCTAACTAAGCACCTCTCAGGGCCTCCTCCTCCCCCCCCCCCTCCTGCTCGCTCTTTTATCCACCCCGTTGCGTCCCATCTCCCCCCCCCCCCCACACGCTCACCCCTGCTCCTTCATCGAAGCCTTATCCTTTCCTCCCGCTAGGAGACGAAACCCTAACCCTCCCGCTGTGCCTCTTCTCCCGCCCCTTTCCCTAGAGGTAGCTGCTTCCACGTACTACGGCGATCGAGGTTACCGGATCCAAGACTGTCGGAATGCCATGATCTGCTTCCACTGCCGTGGATTAGTGCATATGGCTAAGAGGTGCCCCGCATATCTCCAGGGCCTACCTCCGGCCAGGCATTCTTCCTCCTCTGGTTCCTTCGCCCGCAGCCCTGTAGTCTCTCCTCCGGCACAAGTCTGTCGGGACGCGAAGGAGTTTTTGGGGGGGACGTTTTCCCAGGTGGATTCTCAAGGGTGGGGATTGTTTCCCTCTTACGCGGGACCTCCGATCCTCCATCTCTCTCAGCCATGCTCTTCTCCCTTTGGGATTACCAGCAGCGGGGAGAGGATGGCCTGCCACTCCTCTGGTAGTGGTCGACCCCGGGGATGGACAATGCCTGGAAGTCCTTCAAGGTTTCCTTTCCTTCCGCTCGACTGCTCTAGGACCACTCGTCCAAGGGGCCCATCGACCTTGAGGGCTTCACTCTCCGAGTGGAACGGTGGACTGAGGAGTTCGGCTTGGAGGGGCGCCTACCGACAATGATGGTTGACCTTCGGATTTTGGGGATCCCCCACCACACATGGAATCATGCAGCCCTGAGCTCTTAGGCAGGGCAGTTTGGGATGGTCCTCTCGATCGTCTGCGATCTTGAAGGAGCAAGGTCCGTTTCCCACTACTCGGTCCCACTAGAGACTTGCTTCCTACACTGCATCCCTAGTCGTCATAGGATCTTCCTCGGCCAGTACCTGTACCTCATGGACCTCAAGCCGGTGATTCTATCCCACCATTTCTCCTCCCCGCCTCTTTCCCCTGATCTAGAGGGTTTGAGGTCGGGGGAGGGATACTAGAACCCCACACAGGCTTGGAAGCCCGCAGTTCCGGCCCTCTCGCCTCTCCCGAGCAGGATCCCCCTCAGGAGCCGCTGCCAGAACCGATCACTGTCTCCTCTAACTCGGCCGGAGGATCTACAACCCCTGATCCTACTCCCAGGCCCACCTATAGGCGGGAAGGTATGACCTCTATACCTGACGACCTGGCTTTTCTTGTTAACCTGCTGAGAACTGTGATCTGCATTTCACCAACAGTCGATTGAGGATTGAGTTTTGAGTGTGGAGCACTATAGCGTGCTGAGCTGTCAAGTATTCACTATTTGAGTATATAGAATATAATATAGAGAGGGAGATAGATAGATAGATAGAGAGAGAGAGAGAGGCGAAACAAGATGTGATGACGAAGTTCGGCCGAATCCTAAAAATCGTGCGGTAAGATGAAACCTTGAATCCACTAACTCTGAGAAAAGTAACACTACTCTTGATAGGCCGAGGAGTTGTTATACCAATAGACAAAGGGAGAAGTGGGCTCGACTAGAGTCTGATTACTAGAAACTTCTGACAGCACTAGAAAATAGGAAATGGATTTGGTAATATATCCGTTTGACGAAACATAAGGGCCTAACATGATTCATCCATAGGAGGTGTCGCACAACTTAAAATTTAAAACGGTTCATCAATTACTTTTTTTTTTTGATATGTAAATTACACTAACTAGTTAGTACACCCGTTCAGACAAATATGGATAATAACACACTACAGCCCATACGAGCCTTGTTCACCACCTCTCGAGGAAAGATCGACTGCCATACGGAACAACCACCAATGAACCGAGCATAGTTACCTAACCTGTGGGTGTATTTTTAGTACACCACACCCCTAATGACTAAATGATGTGCACGGTGTCCCCTCTTTGCCTTGGAGTGCTATGCTCGCTTCCGAGATGCTCTGTATCAACACGAGGAGTATAGCCTTGACTTACAAAGGGTGGTGGAACTTTGATTAATTGAATGGGCTATTCCTTGCTGAGGGCTCAAGTTGGGGAAAGTTGAGGTGGGTCAACTTGCTTGTTGGTTCCTTCAGGCGCGTTCATGCAGCTTCGAGGTTCATGACTGCATCACTTGTTACTTTTCCATGGTAGAAAGGGCTGCCTCTCGGCCAGTAAGTCGTTAATTTAGGACACCATCTTTCGCTATCCCTCCAGGATCCCTATCCGGATCTCGTCATGGACGCTTTTTGCTAGAGGACTTTCAACAGATGCTTCAACGACTTCTCGATGCTTCAGTATCGTGGAGGTGGCAATCTTCCGAGAGGATTCAACCAAACGTTCCGTAGTTACGTGGAGAGCTGGGGCACATTGATGTGACATCGTTTGTCCACGGGTCACTATGGGGGGAAACTACGACCGTTATACGATTTTCTTCCAATAGTCGCTTGAGGATTAAATTTTGAGTGTGGAGCACTGTAGCGTGCTGAGCTGTCACACATGCACTATTTAAGTGTATATATATATATATATATATATATATATATATATATATATATATATATATATATATATATATATATATACAGAGAGAGAGAGAGAGAGAGAGAGAGTGAGAGAGAGTCGAACCCAGGCATGGCTGGCGGGTTTCACTTTCATCTTCGCGGTCCCCAGGCAGGGCTAGCGGGTCCCACTGTTATTTTCATAGGCTCAAGACAGGGCTGGTGGGTCCCATTGTTATATTTTCGTAGGCCCTAGGCAGGGCTGGTGGACTGCTTTGTGCTCGATTCATACTCGAATTAGTCGTTTTGTGTCTAAAATGATCGAATGGCACTGTGGATCTTATTCGTGATCGATTTGGACACATTTATGCTATTTGGGATCAATTCGATGTGATTTGTCCTTCAATAAAACTCAAATAATTTATTTTATCTCTTAAATGATCAACTTACAATGTTAACCATATTGTGCCCAATTTAGGCTGATTCATGATATTTTAGTCAATTCATGCTTGATTCATACTTGAATAGATCGTTGTTTGTTGATCTAATCTTCCTATCGGGCATTCTTACTAACATTCTTGAGATTCAGTCCATAATGGACCGCTGTAACTTGCAAGCCAATCTTCTTGACCTAATTAATAGCTCAAAGCCTAGAGACTGCCGCATATAAATATCCTTCTTTGAATCCCTGTTAAGTAATGTGGGCTTGTCATCCATCTTCGATCAAGATTTTTCAATCATAATGGGCTGCGATGATTAAGAGGATCTAAATAGACTTAAGCATAGCTACTCGTGTCAAGGTCTCGCATTAATTGATTATTTCTCTCTAGGTAAAATCATTTGCAACAAATCTATCTTTATAAGTCTCAACATAATCATTGGGTCATCTTTTTCTTCTAAACGCCTATTTACACTCAATGGGTTTAATATTGGGTGATGATGTTATAAGAGTGCAAATCGAGTTCTTGGACATTGAGGCAAGCTCTGCCTCTATGGCCTTTTGTCAGGCAGTATGGTCAGGGGCTTCTATTTCTTCCTCAAAGCTATAAGGATCATTCTCCTAAGACTCTGGATCAACCAATAATGTTTCTCCTAAGTATCTGTAAATAACTCTGATGATACTTTCGTTGTGATGAGGAGGTTGTGGAACTACAGGAGTAGATTCTATAGTATCTATTTTCAACCAAATAGGTCCCATCATATATAAGTTTCGTTTCATACATATAAGGTTCGTTTCTACTCTCTTCTTTACTGAGGTGGCCGGGCTAATCCTTCAACACTCCCCCTCACGTGTAGGCTAATATTTTTGTGGTCCTTATCACGTGTATGATGTATATCGATATGTGGGGACCACACCCGGCAAGCCAGGTGAGTGATAGTGTTAAACTCTGCAGATACCATTTGAGATTTTCTCTATCCCAAAACCCAGGTGTTGAGATGATCAAGATGCCATTATAATTATAAGGATCAAACATCTAAAAAGAGGGGGAGCATTATTAAACACCAGTTACAAACAAAGAAAGACCGGTATATAGAAAAGCAAGCTGGACATGAGCCCACAACAGCACCTTTTTTTTCCACTAGGACGACACAACAAACGGACGGACACGATGTTTTTTCAAAGCAACAACGACACAACACACGGTACAAGAAAAAGCATAGAACCAGGACCTACATGAGCCCACAGCCGCTCCTCTTCTCCTCAACTAGATGCTTTTTCAAAGCAACAAGGACCAAGGTTCGAAATTTCCATTTCGGTCAATATTTTGACCCCTCTGGATATGGAAATATTTCGTGGAAATATTTCGACAGTGTGAAAATATTTTGATTTTATAGAAATGATGAAAATATTGATTTTTTAATAAAATTTTTCATTGAATCACTGCATAGTCATAAACTAAGTATATATACACAATTTGGAACACTTAGATAATAATTATACCCAATCTACAGGTGTAAAGCATCACAAAGCATGTATTCTACATTTGAGTCTGTGAGTCTTGTGCAGTCTTGTTTGGTCCTGTTTTGATCTATATTTTTAAAATAGCTTTTAATATTTTTTGTGGATAAAAATATTTTCAAAATAAAGATTAGTTGATTGTTAAAATAATGCTTCAAACAATTTTGAAAACGGACTTAAAACAAGAAAGTTGTGCAAGTTTGAAATCGTGCAAAAATTATGCTGAAATGCAAAACATTGTTTTTTTACTAAGTCTGAAAAAATGAGTTTTTATAAAGAAAAGTTTTTATACATTCAAAATTTTGTTTTTTTACTAAGTCTGAAAAAATGAGTTTTTATAAAGAAAAGTTTTTATACATTCAAAATTTTCTTTGATGGACCATGGTTTTCTAGATGTACTTGTAGTTCTACATCTTGTGAAATTTTTTAAGCTAAAAATGAGTTGATTTAACCACTTTTCTCAACATACAAATTTTATGAAAAACCGAAAAACTTTTTTCTCCTACTAAAACTAAAAACCTACTTTTTGATTCACTTGATTTTTGATTTTTTTGATATTTTTATTGAAATCAAATGAGGGGGGGGGGATTTACTTATTTACATATAATAACTTAAAGTAAATGGAGAAAATAAAAATTAAGTAAGACGATATTTACTTAAATGTTATTATATATAAATAAGCTGCTGAGAACGAAACCCCCAGTCCACTTTTATAACCAGTCAGTCCCAACATTTCGGTGTCAAAATTCTGAAATTTTTCGAAATGTCTCGAAATTTTCCGAAATGTCACAAAATTTCCACGAAATATTGCGATATTTCGTGCCAACAAATATATCATGCGAAATATCGCGATATATCGCAATATTATCGTGATTCCTATTTCGTTCGATATCACCATAGGAATTTCGTGCCGAGGTTTGAGAAAACCCAAAAATTTCGTAATATTTTGCGAAATATCTCGAGATTTTGTACCTTGACAACGACACAACAAACGGACGGACACGATGCTTTTTCAAAGTAACAAGGATGCAACAAACGGGTACAAGAAAAGCAATGAAGCAGTACATAAAATCGGCCACAGCAGCAGCTTCCACTGGAATGACACGTCACACGTACAGACACGATACTTATTTCAACGCAACAACGACACAACATACACGGACACATCCGATTATTATTTCGAAGCAGCAACGAACGTCATATTCGGTGTGTGCACGCAGACACTGACTAACAACACCCCTTACAATGGACACCATTCAAAGCAACAACGCGGACACAACACACGGCCGACACCATTCTTGTTTCTAAAGCAACGACCGCCGAGTGCAAGCAGACTACACTACTTACTGAGCCGACCCAATGCAACTTCCGTTTACGCAACGGCCGCCCACGCAACGACACCCTGCAGGGCAAGCTGGTAGTCCGGGACCGCATTTGTCGCCGGGCCTGGGACAAGTCCTGCAGACTCCTCCCAAGCTTGAGCTTGAGCTTGAGATTGAGCTCGAGGTTGAGTGGGGGAGGAGAGTGCTCCCGCCGTCGGCCGCATCAGAGGGGAGTAGTAGTCCTTCTAAAGCACCGCACTCCTTCATGCAATAGCAGTAGCGTCTCACGCCCTTGCACTTGCCGCCCAAGGTGTAGCCCTTGCTAATGCAGTCCTTCGCGCAGTTCGCACTAACTAAGCACACCCCAAACGCTTTGTTCTTCACGTAACAAATGTCTTCCACCAGCTCATCTGCACCCGCCCCGTCCTCTGCCCACACCATCTCAGCAGCACACGCTGCGGAAAACATATATATATGTATCCATCACAACAGCAACACATTCATTCATGTGAATGAGAGAGAGAGAGACAGAGAGAGAGAGAGAGAGAGAGAGAGAGCGAGAGCGATTGAGAGAGAGAGAGAGTTAGTTAGAAAGAGAGAAAGATGGAGGAGAGAGAGAAAGAACCGGGGGGAGAGCGAACTGGGGAGAGAGAGAGAGAGAGAGAGCCGGGAAGGGAGTGGGTGCCGGGTGGGAGACGGGTCGGTTTCGTGTCGTGTCTAGTTTTCTGGTCATGTCCAAAACCCCTAGACCCGGACCTGACCCAATTAACTAATCGTGTCGAGATCCTAAACCCGTACCCGACTCGTTTATAAATGGGTAGACTCGATAAACCCGTTTACCACACGGGTTTATTTAGTTGACCCGATCCGACATAATCCAACTCGACCTGACCTAACCCGATAGACCCCGCTGATACTATATATTATAGTATTGGATTGCGGGTAGACCCGACCCGGCACGACCCGTTGAATTTTAAACGGGTCTTTCAGGGTCTATAGTGTCCAGACCCTAAACCCGTACCTGATCCGTTTATTAAACTGGTCTATCGTGTCGACCCGTTTACGACCCAAACCCGTTCAGCCCTGACCCAGACCCGCTAACTTCGGATCGGGTCCGAAATTGCCAGCCCTACCGGAGAGAGAGAGAGAGAGAGGGGGGAGGGAGGGAGAGAGAGAGAGAACCGGGGAGAGAGTGGGTGGGAGAGAGGGAGAGAGAACCGGAGAGAGAGCCACTGAGAGAGAGAGAGAGTTAGTTAGAGAGAGAGAGAACCGGGGAGAGAGAGAGATAGAAAGAGTCAGGGGAAGACAGAGAAAGAGAGAGATGGAGGAGAGAGAGAAAGAATCGGAGGTTGAGAGAGAACTGGGGGGAGAGAGAGAGATAGCCGGGGAGGGAGTGGGTGCCGGGTGGGAGAGAGAGAGATCGGAGAGAGAAAGAGTTAGTTAGAGAGAGAAAGAGAGAACCGGGGGGAGAGAGAGATTGTCAGAGGAAGAGAGAGAGAGTTAGTTACAGAGAGAGAGAGAAGTGGGGGGAGAGAGAGTGATAGAGAGAGAGTCAGAGGAAGAGAGAGAGATTGGAGAGAGAGATCGGAGAGAGAGAGTTAGTTAGTTAGAGAGAGAACCGGGGGGAGTGCGACTGAGAGAGAGTGACTGAGAGAGAGAGAGTTAGTTAGAGAGAGAGAACTGGGGGAAGAGAGAGATAGAGAGAGTCGGGGAAAGAGAGAGAGAGAGAGACGGAGAGAGAGATAATGAGAGAGAGATCGAGGGAAGAGAGAGGGAGAGGGAGAGAGAGTGTGAAATAGAAAAGAGAGAGAAATGGAGGAGAGGAGAAAGAGTCGGGGGAAGAGAGAGAGATACTGAGAGAGTGAGAGACGGGGGAGGAGGGTGAGAGACAGGGAGTTAGAGAGAGAGATGCGAAGAGAGAGATTGGGAGAGGAGAGAGAGAAGACTGTGATCATTGTTTTTTTTTTGTCTAGTCAGTATTTGTTTCCATATTATCCTAGTCAGCACAAAACCCCCGTCCCTTGTTATATAGACTAGTGCATGCCCGTGCCTGTCGGCACTGCAGCTGGCCGCCTTCGGCAACAAGACACCCCCCGGGGCATCACCACCCCCACCAACACCATCATATTCGCGCGACAATATATCTGACCGCCTTTGACAATAAAACACTTTCGGTGGCAACACCGGCCTACAGTGGCTAGCTTAAGGGCATCGTGACTAACTGATGGATATTCTCAAGGCGATCGAGTTGATGGAGGATGCATAGATTGTTTAGAGATTTTTGGAAAATTAATATAAGAAAAAGAATAATTATGAAATTCGATCGAGAAATGAAATCATTGGATCAGTGTATCGCATGATTCGAACCAGAGGAGAACCTAGGACTTTCTATGGAAATTAACGGAATATGATGGTGGCTTGCGTATGTGGCACGAAGAACACCCAGGCCTGGCACCATTTCTCTCTCCTCTATTTTTTCCTTTCCTTTTTCTTCTCTTTCTCTTCTCCTCTTTATTTTCTTTTCTTTTTCTTTGTCTTTTTGTTTCTTATTCCTTTTGCCCATCGCACCCAACTTAACCCATTTCAATCTTGAGCGACTCACATGCAAACCAACAGTCCAAACCCAACCAGCCATGCATATCCAAAAACTCCACACAACTCAACCCATGCATGTGAATCCATGAACTCGATTCCCTCGCATCCAGCTCTCATCCGAGACCCCTTTGGGATTCTCTCTCTAGTCCGAGCTGATACTCGATCAGCGCGAAAATTTTCAGTACAACCTGCGTACGCTAGCTACAACCGTTGCCCAGAACCTATCAGCACGCTCCAAGTACTGGGGGCCGGCCACTACCCCTATGTGTTGGGGCCGGCTATATCATGTCTCTTGAATCGCAGTGGGCCCTATGGTTATAGCGTACGCAGAATGTGCTAAAAAAATTTCCCTCGATTAGCAGCCCACGCATCCCCATCTTCGAGCCATGCATGCAGACCTGTCTTTTCTCCCGTCCGAATCTCTCTCTCTCTCTCTCTCTCTCTCTCTCTCTCTCTCTCTCTCTTTCTCTCCTTTCTTATTAGGTAGAGAGATCAGGGGAAGAGAGAAATGGAGAGAGAGACGAAGAGAGGGAGATTGGGGGAAGAGAGAGATGGAGAGAAAGACAAAGAGAGGGAGATTGGGGGAAGAGATAGACGGAGTGTTTTGTCTAATAAGTGTTTCTTTTTATCTAGTCAGCTTTTTGTTCCATTTTATCCTAGTCAGCATGTAGACCGTCGTCCTTTGTTCATGTAAACAGTCTATTAGGATGTTGTCGCTTGCCGGTACTTTTGTCGTGTGTAGTCACTGATTGTGGATCTTGTGATGCTGAATGATTTAAATGTTGCCACGTTAGCATTCCCTCGTGTGATCGTACGGCAGGGCTGTCGGTGACCTCTGTCCAGTTGAGTAAAAATTTGAACATGATCGTCGTAAGTCCGTCCGATCGGAGACGGTACCGAATAATGTGACTTCATGGTGAGGAATAGGGGATCGATTACAGGACCCCGCATAAACTCGAAGTGCAACGTGGATCATCATTCCATTGATGCATATGGACGGTGGATATCGAAGTCAGGGAGGAGATTAACGTTGGTCGCTTTCTCTGAACCCGAAAACCATGACTGGATCGATGGGTTCATTGATGTGATCTCTTCATATAAGCAAGCACAATCGGACGGCTACCATCACACTATTGGATTGTTAGGGGCTAATATGATTTGCATAGCCAAGAGATTTATGGGATTCTCTCTCTATCTCACATCTCTTTTATGACCTTCCTTGCTAGTATGCTAATATGATATTATAATGAGATTTATGTACAACCAAGAGAGGGAGTTAATATGATAATAATCATTAATTTAATATGAGATACTCTCTCTATCTCTCAAGATTAATTTGTGGGATTTGCTCTCTCTCTCTCTCTCTCATCCTTCTTTATGATCTTCCTGTCTAGTATGCTAATATGGTATTTTTATGCATAACCAACAGAGGAAGCTAATATGATAATAATCATTTAATGTGGGATACTCTCTTTCTATCTTTCTCTTTGTATGTTCAATGGTCATGTAAGAGAATAATTTATAGGATTTGCTCTCTCTCTCTCTCTCTCATCCCTCTTTATGATCTTTCTTTTTTTCTAAAATTATAAAATTTTAAAAGTATAAAAGTGAATAATTAAATCTTGATCGACGGCCGGATTTGCCTATTTTTGTCTAGTCAGCTTTTGTTTCCATGTTGTCCTAGTCAGCACAAAACCGCCATGCCATGTTATATAGATGTATATCGATGTGTGGGGACCACACCCGGCAAGCCAGATGAGTGATAGTGTTAGACTCTGCAGATACCATTTGAGATTTTCTCTATCCCAAAACCCAGTTGTTGAGATAATCAAGATATCATTATAATTATAAGGATCAAACATCTAAAAAAGAAGGGGAGCATAATTAAACACCAGTTACAAACAAAGAAAGACCGGTACATAGAAAAGCAAGCCGGACATGAGCCCACATCAGCACCTCCTTTCTCCACTTGGACAACACAACAAACGGACGGACACGATGCTTTTTCAAAGCAACAACGACACAACACACGGTACAAGAAAAAGCATAGAACCAGGACCTACATGAGCCAACAGCTGCACCTCTTCTCCTCCACTAGATGCTTTTTCAAAGCAACAACAACACAACAAACGGACGGACACGATGCTTTTTCAAAGTAACAAGGATGCAACAAACGGGTACAAGAAAAGCATAGAAGCAGTACATGAGCTCGGCCACAGCAGCAGCTTCCACTGGAATGACATGTCACACGTACAGACACGATACTTATTTCAATGCAACAACGACACAACATACACGGACACATCCGATTATTATTTCGAAGCAGGAACGAACGTCATATTCGGTGCGTGCACGCAGACACTGACTAACAACACCCCTTACAACGGACACCATTCAAAGCAACAACGCGGACACAACACACGGCCGACACCATTCTTGTTTCTAAAGCAACGACCGCCGAGTGCAAGCAGACTGCAAGGCTGCAAGCAGATCGACTACACTACTTACTGAGCCGACCCAATGCAACTTCCGTTTACGCAACGGCCGCCCACGCAACGACACCCTGCAGGGCAAGCTGGTAGTCCGGGACCGCATTTGTCGCCGGGCCTGGGACAAGTTCTGCAGACTCCTCCCAAGCTTGAGCTTGAGGTTGAGTGGGGGAGGAGAGTGCTCCCGCCGTCGGCCGCATCAGAGGGGAGTAGTAGTCCTTCTAAAGCACCGCACTCCTTCATGCAATAGCAGTAGCGTCTCACGCCCTTGCACTTGCCGCCCAAGGTGTAGCCCTTGCTAATGCAGTCCTTCGCGCAGTTCGCACTAACTAAGCACACCCCAAACGCTTCGTTCTTCACGTAACAAATGTCTTCCACCAGCTCATCTGCACCCGACCCGTCCTCTGCCCACACCATCTCAGCTGCACACGCTGCGGAAAACATATATATATGTATCCATCACAACAGCAACACATTCATTCATGTGAATGAGAGAGAGAGAGAGAGAGAGAGAGTGAGTCACCGGAAGCAATGAGGATGAAGGAGACCAGCAGAAAGAGAGAAAGCACCGAACCCTTGGTCATAGAACCCATCCTCGATCTCCACTCGCCTCGATCACCTTACTTACTATGTGACTGCTTTGCACTGACTCCTCCCATGTAGTGAGATATTTATAGTGTCCAAAAGATAAGCTCAAAGATAATAATCTTTTTCTTCGAGTCCGATGAAACATAGTAAAATGCATGCCCTATTGCCATGTGAATCTCGAGACCCTCTGTTTACTATTAAAGTAATCCATGCGCTTTCATCTCTTTGCATATCCTTCAATATATTCGGATTTTTTTAAAAAAACGGAAGACTTGGCACACCAATCGGGAAACATAGAATAACATGACCCCCGCTTCTCTTCACCATGTGCTGCTAGAGCCATCAAAAAATAGTTGCCAGGTGACACACGAGACCCTCAGTTTACTATTAAACAACGTAGGTGTTCCACTAGGGTACGACACCGACCGAACCCATCTCCTCCATCCATCTCACTTTCCATGCATCGTAGTGGTGGGAGCATCACCATAGGGCCATCGGATGGTCCCTACGAATTTCGAAGTAGGTATGAAATTTGGTACCATAGAAACTCCTTTAAAGTACGTAGAGTGCTTGGTATCCTTTGCCGTCAAACTCTTGGCTGTTCTTATTTTTTTTTAATTATGTGAGCCCCGCTAATGGGCGGAGCCACATAGGGGTCAGTTGTCCCTTGTGAACTTTGAGAGAGAGAGAGAGAGAGAGAGAGGCGACACAAGACGTGATGACGAAGTTCGGCCGTAGCCTATGAATCGTGCAGTAAGATGCAACCTGGAATCCACTAACTCTGAGAAAAGTAGAACTACTCTTGACAGGGCAATGGGTTGTTATACCAATAGATAGGGCGATTGCTGATTTTTTTGAGCTTATTTGGGTTATTGACATTGATCAGGAAAAGCCAGCTGATGGTTTGTTGTGGAGTGGTTCTAGGTCCGGATGCTTTTCCCTTAGGGCAGCTTGGGATTCTATTCGGAACTCAGGAACCACTAAATTTTGGGCTAGACTCATTTGGAATCCAATATCCCCTCCAAACCATTGCTTCTGTGTGTGAAGGGCGGTGCATAACCGATTAGCTACCATCCCGTGGATTCAATGCCAAGGAGTTTATTTTGTAAATAGATGTCTTTTCTGTGAAGCAGATACTGAGGATATAAAGCACTTGTTCTTTCGTTGCTCGTGGACATATGCTATATGGGAGAATTGTTGTTCTAATATGGGATGGAGTAATGTAGGTGCTGGTAACACTATCAAGAAGGCTTGCAAATTCTTGGGTACCATTCTGAAGGGTCCTTAGTGATTGGCAGGGCAGGTTCTTCTGACTACAATCGTATTTGTATTATGGGGAGAACGTAATCGCAGACTGTATGATAGTGCTTTTGGATCCTCCTTAGAGATTTTGTCTAACGTGGCGTCTCGGTTTATGGAAATCCTACTCAACTGCTCTAGTGCAGCGGTGCTCACCATTGTAGATTACCACAATTTCAGATTACCACAATTTCAGCATAGCCTAATTCCTGCAGTATTATTCTGTTGATTGGTAGTTCGAATGTGGTTGGGGCTTTGGTGCAGTCATTTAGAGGTTGTGGGTTGGGGCTTTGGTGCAGTTATCACAATTCAGCATAGCCTAATTCCTGCAGTAGTATTCTGTTGATTGTTAGTTCGAATGTGGTCGGGGCTTTGGTGCAGTTTTCTGAATGGGAGTGATTGGTTGGTGAGTCTAGCATGATGGCTTACCAGTTATTATGAGTTGGGAGGTATCAGGTGGTGTTGATCTGAGATACTTACCAGATATTTTGGATCAGCCATTGGCATCCTAGTTTTGGAGGCTAATCAGGATTGCTCAGGTGTCACTGTGATCTGGAAACTAGACCAGCTGCCTATTTATCTTTGGGGAAACTTACCTTTGGGGAAACTTACCACTGGGGAAACTTTACCAAGGGTTTTTTCTTAGGGGCTTACAGGCGGAGAACCATAGCCACAGGCAAGACCTGAGCTTGAGAAGATGTGGAGCATATTGGGACTAATCAATGTTTGAAGACCTGCACGAGTCGTCATATGATGATGCTACAATTGCCTGGGCCACTTCATTTCTGGACGATTGTTGGAAATTTGGTAGATGTGAGTATGGATGGCCCAAGCCCATCTAGATCCTCGAGTTCAAGCCTGTAGGTGGTTGCAGTCATTTAGAGGATGTGGGTGTCTGTATTCCCTTAGTCGAGTCTGGTGTTGCAGTGGTTTTTTTTGGGTTCTTAGATTTGGGATGGGCTCAGAATCCAATGATAGATACCCTGTTGGTCTAACTATTGTAGGGATCTGGAGCTATCGGCCTTCACTTACTCATTCTGAGTAAGTCGTGGTTTGTATCTGTTTGCTTATTTATCTATTCGTTTTTTATCCTTCAAAAAAAAATAATAGATAGAGGGAGAAGTGGGCTCGATTAGAGTCTGATTACTAGAAACTTCTGAGAGCACTGGAAAATAGGAAATGGATTTGGTAAAATATCCGTCTGACGAAACTTAGCGGCCTAACACAATTCATCCATAGGAGGTGTCACACATCTTAAAATTAAAACGGTTCATCCATTAATTTTTTTTTTGATAAGTAAATTACACTAATTACTAGTTAGTACACTCGTTCAGACAAATATGGATAATAACATAGTACAGCCCATACGAGCCTTGTTCACCCCCATCCGAGGAAAGATCGACCGCCATACGGAACAACCACCAATGAACCGAGCATATATAGTTACCTAACTTGTAGGTGTATTTTTAGTACACCACACCCCAATGACTAAATGATGTGCACGGTGTCTCCTCTTTGCATTGGAGTGCTATGCTCGCTTCCGAGATGCTCTGTATCAACACGAGGAGTGTAGCCTTGACTTACCAAGGGTGGTGGAAGTTTGATTAACTGAATGGGCTATTCCTCGCTGAGGGCTCCAGTTTGGGAGCTGAGGTTGAGGCGGATCAACTTGCTTCTTAGTTTCTTCAGGCGCGTCCATGAAACTTCGAGGTTCATGACTGCATGACTTGTTACTCTGCCATGGTAGAAAGGTCGCCTCTCGGCCAGTAAGTCGTTAATTCGGGATGCAATCATTCTCTATCCTTCCAGGATCCCTATCCGGATCTCAGCATGGATGCTCTTTGCTAGAGTACTTTCGACAGATGCTTCAGTGACTTCTCGATGCTTCAATATCGCGGAGGTGGCAATCTTCCGAGAGGATTCAACCAAATGTTGCATAGTTACTTTGAGAGTTGGGGCTCGTTGATGAGACATCGTTTGTCCACGGGTCACTATGGGGGGAAACTACGGCCGTCATACGATTTTCTTCCAATACTCAAATGAGGACTAAATTTTGAGTGCGAAGCACTGTAGCGTGTTGAGCTGTCACATATACACTATATATATATATATATATATATATATATATATATATATATATATATATATATATATATATATATATATATATATATATATATATATATATATATATATATATATATATATATATATATATATATATATATATATAGAGAGAGAGAGAGAGAGAATACGGGGTATGAGTTGACAGCCTTTTTTTTCATTTGGGCTGTCAGCTCACAGCCGTCCGATAAAAATCACGAGCCGTCCAATATTTTAACCAAAAATCACATAGAACCTCTGCCCCCATCTCTCTCAAAGCCCGATCTCCTCTCTCTCTCCGGCATCAGCCCCTCCCCTCCGGCCTGCACTCCGGCGGCACCGGATCCGACAGCATCCCCCTCCGGCGTCAGCCCCTCCGGCAGCATCCCCGACCCCGACCGGCTTCCAGCAACATCCCCGACCCCGACCGGCCTGCACTCCGGCGGCACAGGATCCGACAGCATCCCCCCCGACCCCGACCGGCTTCCGGCAGCAACTCACAGCCCCTTTCCCTCCCCCTACGGCGCCGATCCAGCCTCGACTTCCGGCGCCGAAGGGGGAGGGAAAGGGGGCTGCTGCTGTTGCCGGAAGCCGGTCGGGGTCGGGGATGCTGTCGGAGGGGACGGGGTCGCACCGGAGGGGACGCGCCGGAGGGGACGGGGTCGCACCGGAGGGGACGCGCCGAAGGGGACGAGGGCCGGGCCGGAGGGGTCACGCCGGAGGGGACGGGGTCGCGCCGGAGGGGTCGGGGGCACAGGGACCGAGGGCGCAGGGGGCAGGGGTCGGGGGCCGGGGCCGGAGGGGGGCACCGGATCCGGCCGGAGGGGGGCGCCGGAGGGGACTGGGGGCGCAAGGGTGTGGGGCCGGCGGGGATCGGGGCTGTCAGACGGGCTCACGAGAAAGAGGGAGAGGGAGAGAGTGGGGTTGGGTGTAAACGGGTTTTTTTTTTTTAACAGACGGCTGCTGATGACGATCGGAGGGCTGTGAGCTGACAGCCCAAATGCCCAAATAGGCTGTCAGCTCATACCCCGTTTTCTCTCTCTCTCTCTCTCTCTCTCTCTCTCTCTCTATATATATATATATATATATATATATATATATATATATATATATATATATATATATATATATATATATATATATATATATATATATATATATATATATATATATATATATATATATATATATATAAAGAGAGAGAGAGAGAGCGAAAGAGAGTCGACCTCAGGTAGGGTTGGTGGGTTTCACTTTCATCTTCATGGGGCCTAGGTAGGGCTGGCGGGTCCCCCTATTATTTTCTTAGGCCCTAGGAAGAGCTGGCGGGTCCCACCAGGGCCGGGACTGCATTTTGTCGCCAGGCCTGGGACAAGTCTTGCACACTCCTCCCATGCTTGAGCTTGAGTGGGGAAGGAGAGTGCTCCCGCCGTCGGCGGCATTAGAGGGGAGTAGTAGTCCTTCTACAGTATCGCACTCCTTCATGCAATAGTAGTAGCGTCTCTCGCCCTTGCATTTGCTGCCCTTGTCATAGCCCTTGCTAATGCAGTCCTTTGCACAGTTCGCGCTAACTAAGCACCTCTCAGGGCCTCCTCCTCCCCCCCCCTCCTGCTCGCTCTTTTATCCACCCCGTTGCGTCCCATCCCCCCCCCCCCCCCCACACACGCTCACCCCTGCTCCTTCATCGAAGCCTTATCCTTTCCTCCCGCTAGGAGATGAAACCCTAACCCTCCCGCTGTGCCTCTTCTTCCGCCCCTTTCCCTAGAGGTAGCTGCTTCCACGTACTACGGCGATCGAGGTTACCGGATCCGAGACTGTCGGAATGCCATGATCTGCTTCCACTGCCGTGGATTAGTGCATATGGCTAAGAGGTGCCCCGCACATCTCCAGGGCCTACCTCCGGCCAGGCATTCTTCCTCCTCTGGTTCCTTCGCCCGCAGCCCTGTAGTCTCTCCTCCGGCACAAGTCTGTCGGGACGCGGAGGAGTTTTTAAGGGGGACGTCTTCCCAGGTGGATTCTCAAGGGTGGGGATTGTTTCCCTTTTACGCGGGACCTCCGATCCTCCATCTCTCTCAGCCATGCTCTTCTCCCTTTGGGATTACCAGCAGCGGGGAGAGGATGGCCTGCCGCTCCTCTGGTAGTGGTCGACCCAGGGACTGGACAACGCCTGGAAGTCCTTCAAGGTTTCCTTTCCTTCCGCTCGACTGCTCTTGGACCACTCGTCCAAGGGGCCCATCGACCTTGAGGGCTTCACTCTCCGAGTGGAACGGTGGACTGAGGAGTTCGGCTCGGAGGGGCGCCTACCGACAATGATGGTTGACCTTCGGATTTTTGGGATCCCCCACCACACATGGAATCATGCAGCCTTGAGCTCTTGGCAGGGCAGTTTGGGATGGTCCTCTCGACCGTCTGCGATCTTGAAGGAGCAAGGTCCCTTTCCCACTGCTCGATCCTACTAGAGACTTGCTTCCTACACCGCATCCCTAGTCGTCATAGGATCTTCCTCGGCCAGTACCTGTACCTCATGGAGCTTAAGCCGGTGATTCTCTCCCACCATTTCTCCTCCCCGCCTCTTTCCCTTGATCTAGAGGGTTTGAGGTCTGGGGAGGGATACTAGAACCCCACACAGGCTTGGAAGCCCGCAGTTCCGGCCCTCTCGCCTCTCCCGAGCAGGATCCCCCTCAGGAGCCGCTGCCAGAACCGGTCGTTGTCTCCTCTGACTCGGCCGGAGGATCTACAGCCCCTGATCCTACTCCCAGGCCAACCTATATGCGGGAAGGTATGACCTCCTTACCTGACGACCTGGCTTTTCTTGTTAACCTGCTGAGAACTGTGATCTGCATTTCACCAACAGTCGATTGAGGATTGAGTTTTGAGTGCGGAGCACTATAGCGTGCTGAGCTGTCAAGTATTCACTATTTGAGTATATAGAATATAATATAGAGAGGGAGATAGATGGATACATAGATAGATAGAGAGAGAGAGGCGATACAAGATGTGATGACGAAGTTCGGCCGAATCCTACAAATCGTGCGGTAAGATGAAACCTTGAATCCACTAACTCTAAGAAAAGTAACACTACTCTTGATAGGCCGAGGAGTTGTTAAACCAATAGACAAAGGGAGAAGTGGGCTCGACTAGAGTCTGATTACTAGAAACTTCTGACAGCACTGGAAAATAGAAAATGGATTTGGTAATATACCCGTTTGACGAAACATAAGGGCCTAACATGATTCATCCAAAGCAGGTGTCGCACAACTTAAAATTTAAAACGGTTCATCAATTACTTTTTTTTTTTTTGATATGTAAATTACACTAACTAGTTAGTACACCCGTTCAGACAAATATGGATAATAACACACTACAGCCCATACGAGCCTTGTTCACCACCTCTCGAGGAAAGATCGACCACCATACAGAACAACCACCAATGAACCGAGCATAGTTACCTAACCTGTGGGTGTATTTTTAGTACACCACACCCCTAATGACTAAATGATGTGCACGGTGTCCCCTCTTTGCCTTGGAGTGCTATGCTCGCTTCCGAGATGCTCTGTATCAACACGAGGAGTATAGCCTTGACTTACCAAGGGTGGTGGAACTTTGATTAATTGAATGGGCTATTCCTTGCTGAGGGCTCAAGTTGGGGAAAGTTGAGGTGGGTCAACTTGCTTGTTGGTTTCTTCAGGCGCGTTCATGCAGCTTCGAGGTTCATGACTGCATGACTTGTTACTTTTCCATGGTAGAAAGGGCTGCCTCTCGGCCAGTAAGTTGTTAATTTAGGACACCATCTTTCGCTATCCCTCCAGGATCCCTATCCGGATCTCGTCATGGACGCTTTTTGCTAGAGGACTTTCAACAGATGCTTCAACGACTTCTCGATGCTTCAGTATCGTGGAGGTGGCAATCTTCCGAGAGGATTCAACCGAACGTTCCGTAGTTACGTGGAGAGCTGGGGCACATTTATGTGACATCGTTTGTCCACGGGTCACTATGGGGGGAAACTATGACCGTTATACGATTTTCTTACAATAGTCGCTTGAGGATTAAATTTTGAGTGTGGAGCACTGTAGCGTGCTGAGCTGTCACACATGCACTATTTAAGTGTGTGTGTGTGTGTGTATATATATATATATATATATATATATATATATATATATATATATATATATATATATATATATATATATATATATATATATATATATATATATATATATATAGAGAGAGAGAGAGAGAGAGAGAGAGAGAGAGAGAGAGTCGAACCAAGGCATGGTTGGCGGGTTTCACTTTCATCTTTGCGGTCCCCAGGTAGGGCTAGCGGGTCCCACTGTTATTTTCATAGGCCCAAGACAGGGCTGGTGGGTCCCACTGTTATATTTCGTAGGCCCTAGGCAGGGCTGGTGGACTGCTTTGTGCTCGATTCATACTCGAATTAGCCGTTTTGTGTCTAAAATGATTGAATGGAACTGTGAATCTTATTCGTGACCGATTTGGACACATTTATGCTATTTGGGATCGATTCGATGTGATTTGTCCTTCAATAAAACTCAAATAATTTATTTTATCTCTAAAATGATCAACTTACAATGTTAACCATACTGTGCCCAATTTAGCCTGATTCATGATATTTTGGTCAATTCATGCTTGATTCATACTTGAATAGATCGTTGTTTGTTGATCTAATCTTCCTATCGGGCATTCTTACTAACATTCTTGAGATTCAGTCCATAATGGACCGCTGTAACTTGCAAGCCAATCTTCTTGACCTAATTAATACCTTAAAGCCTAGAGACTGCCGCATATAAATATCCTCCTTTGAATCCCTGTTAAGTAATGTGGGCTTGACATCCATCTTCGATCAAGATTTTTCAATCATAATGGGCTGCGATGGTTTAGAGGATCTAAATAGACTTAAGCATAGCTACTCGTGTCAAGGTCTCGCATTAATTGATTATTTCTCTCTAGGTAAAATCATTTGCAACTAATCTAGCTTTATAAGTCTCAACATAATCATTGGGTCATCTTTTTCTTCTAAACACCTATTTACACTCAATGGGTTTAATATTGGGTGATGATGTTATAAGAGTGCAAATCGAGTTCTTGGACATTGAGACAAGCTCTGCCTCCATGGCCTTTTGTCAGGCAGTATGGTTAGGGGCTTCTATTTCTTCCTCAAAGCTATAAGGATCATTCTCCTAAGACTCTGGATCAACCAATAATGTTTCTTCTAAGTATCTGTAAATAACTCTGATGATCCTTTCATTGTGATGAGGAGGGGTTGTGGAACTACAGGAGTAGATTCTATAGTATCTATTTTCAACCAAATAGGTCCCATCATATATAAGTTTCGTTTCATACATATAAGGTTCGTTTCTACCCTCTTCTTTACTGAGGTGGTCGGGCTAATCCTTCAACACTCCCCCTCAAGTGTAGGCTAATATTTGTGTGGTCCTTATCACGTGTATGATGTATATCGATGTGTGGGGACCACACCCGGTAAGCCAGGTGAGTGATAGTGTTAGACTCTGCAGATACCATTTGAGATTTTCTCTATCCCAAAATCCAGGTGTTGAGATGATCAAGATACCATTATAATTATAAGGATCAAACATCTAAAAAGAAGGGGAGTATTATTAAACACCAGTTACAAACAAAGAAAGACCGATATATAGAAAAGCAAGCCGGACATGAGCCCACAACAGCACCTTATTTCTCCACTAGGATGACACAACAAACGGACGGACACGATGCTTTTTCAAAGCAACAACGACACAACACACGGTACAAGAAAAAGCATAGAACCAGGACCTACATGAGCCCACAGCCACTACTCTTCTCCTCAACTAGATGCTTTTTCAAAGCAACAAGGACCAAGGTTCAAAATTTCCATTTCGGTCAATATTTTGACCCCTCTGGATATGGAAATATTTCGTGGAAATATTTCGACAGTGTGAAAATATTGTGATTTTATAGAAATGGTGAAAATATTGATTTTTTAATAAAATTTTTCATTGAATCACTGCATAGTCATAAACTAAGTATATATACACAATTTGGAACACTTAGATAATAATTATACACAATCTACAGGTGTAAAGCATTACAAAGCATGTATTCTACATTTGAGTTTGTGAGTCTTGTGCAGTCTTGTTTGGTCCTGTTTTGATTTATGTTTTTAAAATAGCTTTTAATCTTTTTTGTGGATAAAAATATTTTCAAAGTAAAGATTAGTTGATTGTTAAAATAATGCTTCAAACGATTTTGAAAACGGACTTAAAACAAGAAAGTTGTGCAAGTTTGAAATCGTGCAAAAATTATGCTGAAATGCAAAACACTGTTTTTTTACTAAGTCTGAAAAAATGAGTTTTTATAAAGAAAAGCTTTTATACATTCAAAATTTTCTTTGACGGACCATGGTTTTGTAGATGTACTTGTAGTTCTACATCTTGTGGAATTTTTTGAGCTAAAAATGAGTTGATTTAACCACTTTTCTCAACATACAAATTTTATAAAAAATTGAAAAAACTGTTTTCTCCTACTAAAACTAAAAACCTACTTTTTGATTCACTTGGTTTTTGATTTTTTTGATATTTTTATTGAAATCAAATGGGGGGGGGATTTACTTATTTACATATAATAACTTAAAGTAAATGGAGAAAATAAAAATTAAGTAAGACGACATTTACTTAAATGTTATTGTATGTAAATAAGCTGCTGAGAACGAAACCCCCAGTCCTCTTTTATAACCAGTCAGTCCCAACATTTCGGTGTCAAAATTCTGAAATTTTCCGAAATGTCTCGAAATTTTCCGAAATGTCACGAAATTTCCACGAAATATTGCGATATTTCGTGCCAACAAATATATCGTGCGAAATATCGCGATATATCGCAATATTATCATGATTCCTATTTCGTTCGATATCACCATAGGAATTTCGTGCCGAGGTTTGAGAAAACCGAAATATTTCGTAATATTTTGTGAAATATCTCGAGATTTTGTACCTTGACAACAACACAACAAACGGACGGACAAGATGCTTTTTCAAAGTAACAACGACGCAACAAACGGGTACAAGAAAAGCAATGAAGCAGTACATAAAATCGGCCACAGCAGCAGCTTCCACTGGAATGACACGTCACACGTACAGACACGATCCTTATTTCAACGCAACAACGACACAACATACACGGACACATCCGATTATTATTTCGAAGCAGGAACGAACGTCATATTCGGTGCGTGCACACAGACACTGACTAACAACACCCCTTACAACGGACACCATTCAAAGCAACAACGCGGACACAACACACGGCCGACACCATTCTTGTTTCTAAAGCAACGACCGCCGAGTGCAAGCAGACTGCAAGGCTGCAAGCAGATCGACTACACTACTTACTGAGCCGACCCAATGCAACTTCCGTTTACGCAACGGCCGCCCACGCAACGACACCCTGCAGGGCAAGCTGGTAGTCCGGGACCGCATTTGTCGCCGGGCCTGGGACAAGTTCTGCAGACTCCTCCCAAGCTTGAGCTTGAGGTTGAGTGGGGGAGGAGAGTGCTCCCGCCGTCGGCCGCATCAGAGGGGAGTAGTAGTCCTTCTAAAGCACCGCACTCCTTCATGCAATAGCAGTAGCGTCTCACGCCCTTGCACTTGCCGCCCAAGGTGTACCCCTTGCTAATGCAGTCCTTCGCGCAGTTCGCACTAACTAAGCACACCCCAAACGCTTCGTTCTTCACGTAACAAATGTCTTCCACCAGCTCATCTGCACCCGACCCGTCCTCTGCCCACACCATCTCAGCTGCACACGCTGCGGAAAACATATATATATGTATCCATCACAACAGCAACACATTCATTCATGTGAATGAGAGAGAGAGAGAGAGAGAGAGAGAGAGAGAGAGAGAGAGTGAGTCACCGGAAGCAATGAGGATGAAGGAGACCAGCAGAAAGAGAGAAAGCACCGAACCCTTGGTCATAGAACCCATCCTCGATCTCCACTCGCCTCGATCACCTTACTTACTATGTGACTGCTTTGCACTGACTCCTCCCATGTAGTGAGATATTTATAGTGTCCAAAAGTTAAGCTCAAAGATAATAATCTTTTTCTTCGAGTCCGATGATTTTTTTGATATTTTTATTAAAATCAAATGGGGGGGTATTTACTAATTTACATATAATAACTTAAAGTAAATGGATTTACTTAAATGTTATTATATGTAAATAATCTGCTGAGAACGAAACCCCCAGTCCCCTTTTATAACCAGTCAGTCCCAACATTTCGGTGTCAAAATCCCAAAATTTTCCGAAATGTCTCGAAATTTTACGAAATATCACGAAATTTCCACGAAATATTACGATATTTCGTGCCAACAAATATATCGTACGAAATATCGCGATATTATCGTGATTCCTATTTCGTTCGATATCATTATGGGAATTTCGTGCCGAGGTGTGATAAAATCGAAATATTTCGTGATATTTCGCGAAATATCTCGAGATTTTGTACCTTGACAACGACACAACAAACGGACGGACACGATGCTTTTTCAAAGTAACAACGACGCAACAAACGGGTACGAGAAAAGCATTGAAGCAGTACATGAGCTCGGCCACAGCAGCAGCTTCCACTGGAATGACACGTCACACGTACAGACACGATACTTATTTCAACGCAACAACGACACAACATACACGGACACATCCGATTATTATTTCGAAGCAGCAACGAACGTCATATTCGGTGCGTGCACGCAGACACTGACTAACAACACCCCTTGCAACGGACACCACTCAAAGCAACAACGCGGACACAACACACGGCCGACACCATTCTTGTTTCAAAGCAACGACCGCCGACTACACTACTTTCTGAGCCGACCCAATGCAACTTCCGTCTTTGCAACGTCCGCCTACGCAACGACACCCTGCAGGGCAAGGTGGTAGTCCGGGACCGCATTTGTCACCGGGCCTGGGACAAGTCCTGCAGACTCCTCCCAAGCTTGAGCTTGAGCTTGAGCTTGAGCTTGAGTGGGGGAGGAGAGTGCTCCCGCCGTCGGCCGCATCAGAGGGGAGTAGTAGTCCTTCTAAAGCACCGCACTCCTTCATGCAATAGCAGTAGCGTCTCACGCCCTTGCACTTGCCGCCCAAGGTGTAGCCCTTGCTAATGCAGTCCTTCGCGCAGTTCGCACTAACTAAGCACACCCCAAACGCTTCGTTCTTCACGTAACAAATGTCTTCCACCAGCTCATCTGCACCCGCCCCGTCCTCTGCCCACACCATCTCAGCAGCACACGCTGCGGAAAACATATATATATGTATCCATCACAACAGCAACACATTCATTCATGTGAATGAGAGAGAGAGAGAGAGAGAGAGAGAGAGAGAGAGAGAGAGAGAGAGAGAGAGTCACCGGAAGCAATGAGGATGAAGGAGACCAGCAGAAAGAGAGAAAGCACCGAACCCTTGGTCATAGAACCCATCCTCGATCTCCACTCGCCTCGTTCACCTTACTTACTATGTGACTGCTTTGCACTGACTCCTCCCATGTGGTGAGATATTTATAGTGTCCAAAAGTTAAGCTCAAAGATAATAATCTTTTTCTTCGAGTCCGATGAAACATAGTAAAATGCATGCCATATTGCCATGTGAATCTCGAGACCGATGAAACATAGTAAAATGCATGCCCACCAATCAGGTCACAAAAATCGGATCACTTTTCTTCACCATGTGCTGCTAGAGCCATCTAAAAATAATAGCCATGTGACACACGAGACCCCCTGTTTACTATTTAATTACATAGGGGTTCCCCTATGTACGAGTACCCCGCTATTTGAAAAATGCGAATATTAAACGCCCAACCCATCACCACCATCCATCTCATTTTCCTTGCATCATAGCCATGTGACCATTATTCTAGGAGCCATGGGATGAACCCTAGTTGGATGCATGAGATCGACCATAGGGCCATCGGATAGTCCCTATCTGAATTTCGAAATAGGTACCGAGATGATCAGTACCATAGAATATCTATTTCCTTTAAAATAGATTGATTCAGTATCCTATGCAGTCAAGTTCTTAGTTGTTTTTTTTTTAAATTACGTGAACCCCGCTCACAGACAAAGCCACATGGGGGCCAATTTTGTATTCGGTTAATATGCTGACTAGTAATTAAGTAAATCGGGTAAAAAAATTACTTTGTTGTAGTTTGGATTCTAAAATTTATTGTAAAGTAAATGATAGAAGAATTACTCATAGCAAAAAAGTTTTACTTCGAAAAAGCCAAGTAAAAATTTTGATTGACTAGTAGAAGATTCCATTAACCATACCACGTCAGTCAACGACACAATCGAGAGAGCACCATATGATGGATTCGAGTATTTAGGGAGCAACATGTGTCGATCACAGTTTTAACGACCACGATCTAGCTATGGACCATGGAATGAACATGGGGAATGCCACCACCGGCCACCGACCATTGCCGCCGCATCGCCCCGCCGGTTGTCGGCCACCAATTGTCGTCTGCCTCCACCTTTGCCGACTGACGACCGCCAGCTGTCGCCAGTCCACCACCGTGAGGCTAGCTTACTAGCCCATATCTAATTTACTAGTCTTTACTTTGCGGGACTGAAAAACTAACTTGCCCTAAGTGCCACTTTTCGATCCCATGATTATGGTAATAATCGATCCCATGATTATTGGGGTTGAATATTATATACATAACTGCATTCATTTTGTATCTATGTAACTATCTACAAAGAGAAGATAGGGTGAACGAAAGGTTAGCCTTGGGAGTTGACAAAATACATTTTCTCTCTTCTTCCTATTTCAAATCTCTTGTGATATTCTTTAAGAATAACATGATCCTTACTTAATTCTCTTTCACCATGTGCTAGAGCCATCAATTGGAAAATGCGGCACACGAGACCCCCCGTTTACTTTTTAATTACGTTGGGGTTCCAATACGTAGGGGTGCTCCGCCAATTGGAAAATGCGGTACTAAACACCCAACCCATCTCCACCATCCATCTCATTTTCCATGCATCATAGTGGTGGGATCATTATTCTAGAGGCCATGGAATGAACATTAGGTGGATGTCTGAGATCAACCATTGGCCCATCGGATGGTCCCTATGAATTTCGAAGTGGGTACCAATATGATCAGTACCATAGAATATTTATTTCCCTTAAAAGTAGAGTGATTCGGTATCCCATGCAATCAAGTTCTTAGTTGTTGTTTTTGTAAAATTACGTGAACCCCGCTCATGGACAGAGCGACATCGGGGCCAGTTGCCCCCCCCCCCCCAAACTTTGAGATAAATTCAAAAAGCCTTGTGATTAGTTTTTTCTTTAGACCGATGAGTGCTTATATATGTAGACATTGGGTGGAATAGGTTTGATTGGAGTCTGAATACCATAAAGCTCTAGAGCAACTTCCGTTTAGGCAAAGTCTGCCTACGCAACAACACCCAACGTGCATTCTTTTTTTCTTCTTCCTATTTCAAAGCTCTTGTGATATTCTTTAAGAGTAACACGATCCCTACTTAATTCTCTTTCACCATGTGATGCTAGAGCCATCAATTGGAAAATGTGGCACACGAGACCCCCCCCATTTACTATTTAATTACGATGGGGTTCTACTAGGTTGGGGTGCCCTGCCAATTGGAAAATGCGGTACTAAACGTCCAACCCATCTCCACCATCCATCTCATTTTCCATGCATCATACTGGTGGAACCATTATTCTAGAGTCCATAGGATGAACCCTAGGTGAATGCCTGAGATCAACCATAGGCCATCGGATGGTTCCTATGAATTACGAAGTAGGTACCGATATGAACAGTACCATAGAATATTTATTTCCCTTAAAAGTAGAGTGATTCGGTATCCCATGCAGTCAAGTTCTTAGTTGTTTTTTTAAAATTACTTGAACCCTGCTCATGGACAGAGCCACATGGGGGCTAGTTGCCCCTCCCAAACTTTGAGATAAATTCAAAAAGCCTTGTGATTAGTTTTTTCTTTAGACGGATCGCACTACGCCCAAGCAGTTGTGCCCCCATGTCATTGCATACTAATCACCCATACCACCACCCTCATACCCACATCGATCGATTATATTCGTCTGATGAAACGTAGTATCACATGACCTTATGGTTACTGGAAGAGCTATATGTGTAGGATTGTCAATCTGGCCCTTTGGAGCTAGAGGGTACCCTGCTTGGCCTGGCCCTCCAAAGCTCTCCCTTTCAATGCTGGGTGTCCCTCCTGATTTTGTCCCCTGACTGACGGGTACAATATCGTCACAGATTCCGAAACAGTGACGTGAAGTCACACCCTCACTATCCGTTTCTGAATCTGTAAGCACCAATTTGGGTCTACTAACCATGCCAGTCCTGACAAGTTTGGCAGTATGTATGTTCTGGGGACTCAGCGACGGATTCTACCGGCCTGCGCTCGGGTATAACTGCAAGAAGGAAGAACCATAAGTAAATAACACGAGCGAAGACTCAGTTTCTTATTATTCAAAGCGTCAACAGGGAAACAAACTTACCTGCCCGCCAAGGGCCCGAGGGCCAAGCTGGGCCTAGTTTTCATAAGTCCTCCATGATGAGTGCCGGGCCAGGGAAACTTATGGCCCAGCCCTATGCCCTACCCGGCCTCCATATACATAAATTATTATAATGTATATCATACTTATTAAGGGTTTAAATCTGTGGCTAAGTGGGACTAATCAGTTATTAGTTGGTCACTCACTGTGGCCCTATAGGAATTGGAGTTATCAAGTTTGGATATATTAGTATTAAAGATATTATATAATATTCATAAAACTTATAATACTTTTTAAGTTGTATTATCAGTCTCAAGCATGAATAAATAAGTGGAGTTTTAAATGACTACCAAAAGCCTAAAGGCACTAGCATAAGAGTAATTTAGGGGGGGGGGGAAAGATTTAACCTTGGCCTTCCTTAATGACCTAACTGAAAAATAGACATGTCGATAATCCTTATCTTAGTGATATCAACGTGCCCCTTGATCGGCCCTAGCCTGGTCCATCCCTAGCCCTTAAAGGGTCGTGTTAGGGAAGGGCTAGGGCCTTCCTCCTAAAACAAGGGGTTGGGCCCTATTTGATCCCAACCCTACCCTTTGACTGGCGCATATATGTCCATGCGCAATGATCCTCCTCCGGGTCCGAGGAAACACAATAAAGTGCATGCCATGTGAAGCACGAGACCCTCGGCTTACTATTAAAGTAAAGTGATTTTCTAACTCTAGACCTGTTTTGTATTTGGTTAGTATGCTAACTAGTAAAGTAAATCGGATAAAAAAATTACTTTGTTGCTGTTTGGATTCTAAAAGTTATAGTAAAGTAAATGGTAGAAGAATTACAAGTAGCAAAAAAGTTTTACTTCGAAAAAGTCAAGTAATTTTTTTGATTTACTAGTAGAAGACTCCATTGACCATGCCACGTCAGCCAAGGACACAATCGAGAGAGCACCATCTAATGGATTTGAGTATTTGGACAGCAACATGTGTCGATCACAGTTTCAATGACCACGATCTATAGGCCATGGGATGAACCAAGGGAATGCCACCACCACCAACTACCACCGTCGCATTGCCTCGCAGGCTATCAGCCACCACTCGTATCCATCCGCCACCCCTACTGACCACCGTACGATACCCCTTCAAACTGTGGGGGGGAGATTATGGCCGCCCTACGGTCCCCCTCCAATAGTCGATTGAAGGTGTTGACCTTCGAGATGTGACACTCTTGAGTGCTGAGCTGCCACGTGTTGAGCTATCATGCTAAAGTTATAGAGTAGAGAGAGAAAAAGAGAGAGGAAGGGTTGACACAGAATGCGGTGACGAAGTTTGGTCGAAGCCTACGTCTCCGTGCGGTAAGACGCAACATTTGAATCCACTATGTCTAGAGAAGTAGAGCTACACTCGACAGACCGAGGATGCTTATATAAGTAGACAGATGGTGGAATAGGTTTGACTCCAAGAATCTCTGGGAGCTCTGGAAAAATAGAAAGTGGGATGTGGAATAATAAATTCCGGTCTGGAATATTTACAAGATCTGTTATTTATGGAGCTTTAGGAATATCGAGGGTTTTGGTAAATACCCAATGGGATTCATCAGACCCTAGATAGTATGTGTGGGCCCCAAGCAGGGCTGTGGATCCCATATTTTGAAGTCTCTGAGGGCCCCAAGCAGGGCCACAAGTCCCACTGTCATCTCCGTGGACCCTAAGCAGCGCTGCGGGTCCCACTGTCATCTTTGTGGATCCCAGGCAGGGCTGCGGGTCTTACTGTCATCTCTATGGACCCCAGGCAGGGCTGCGGATCCCATCTTTAGGCATTAGCCAGATTTTGCACCCACAAAGATACGAAGAGAGTGAAAGAGATCGTGGGGAAGAGAGAGAGACACAAAGAGAGATTGGAGAGAAAGAAAGAGAGATACAGAGAGAGAGAGAGATAAAGAGATCGCATGAGAGAAAGAGAGGGAGACAAGGTAAGAGAGAGAGATCGGGGGAAGACAGAGCGAGAGATACGAAGAGAGAGAGAGAGAGAGAGAGAGAGAGAGAGAGAGAGAGAGAGAGAGAGACCGAGGGAAGAAAGAAATAGAGATCGGGGGAAGAGAGAGAGACGGAGAGAGAGAAAGAGAGAGAGTGATCGGGGGAAGAGAGAACGAACGGCTGTGATCGCGTACGCGGGAGAGTTTTGTCTTGTCAGCATTGTTTCTTTATGTCTAGTCAGCTTTTTGTTCCGTTTTATCTTAATCAGTACAAAACCGTCGTCCCTTGTTTTATAGATACTGTATATCAAAGGAAGCTAGTGGAGTGGTTTGAGTGTGCTATAAACTCTATGAGGTCTTGAGTTCAAACATATAAAAATAATTATTAAAAAAAACACGGTTTTTAGACTAAACCCGGCCTAACCCAACTCGAAATTCTTAATATTTCTATACACAGGCCGAGCCCAGACTCATACCCTTGACCCAAGGCCCGGCCCGACCCGATGAGCCCGACTGGTTTTTCCGGGCTTAGGATCTCTAGGCCGGACCCGGCCCGGATCGACTCGTTTTACACCCCTAGATAGGTCCCTTTAACAAATCGTGTGTTTTTTAGTGATAAAGACGGCCAATATAATTAATTAGCGTTAGGTCCTCCCGATAGAAAAATAACCCTTTTATCCCGTCAACCAGCTATACACGTGAATGTACAGTTGTACATGTGACACTGGTCCAAGCCTATCAAAAGTACTGTAGCAAAAAGACTAACAATCTTCGAAAATTTTTCCCTTTTGCTACATTGAAATCACTATAGCCAAAAAAATTATAAAATCTTCCCAATTTTTTTTTCTACTATGAAATCATTATAGTAGGAGTACCAATTTGCACAGATTGAGTAACAATCTTATTGAGTAACAATATGTGCAAATTTTTACTCTTTTGCTACAGTGAAATCATTGTAGCAATTTTTTTTTTGAGAAATCTTTTTGGGTGAAAATAAATTACTACAGTAAAATCTCTGTATTAAAAGAATAACAATCTTTGCAGATTGAAAAACAATATTTGTAGAGTAACAATCTATGTAGATTGTTGCTCTTTTGCTACAATGATTCAGTGAAGTTGTTGTAGCAGTTTATTTTTCCATGAAATTGTGTTAAAAAAAAATACTACAATGAAAGTACTGTAGTAAATCCGTGGGTTGAGTCATGTTGCAATAAGGATAGAGGGGCATGCACTAAGGGACGGTTTGGTCATTAAAAAGGGATAAATGTCACGTGTGGGACTTGCTCTAATTGCATTCTTTTCGGGAGGGACATGGTGAAACACCATATTGTCTGCTATCCTTCCGACATCTCGATCACTAAGTCCCCAAAAATAATTGCCATGTGACACACGACACTGTCCCTTTACTATTAAAGTATGCAAGGGTACCACTAGGTACCAATTGGAAAATTGGGTATCATACCCAATCCGGCCATCTCCACCATTCATCTCAATTGTCATGCATCATAGTGGTGGGAGCATTATTCTAAGGGCCATGGGCTGAATCCTAGATGGATGCCTGAGATCCACCATAGGGCCATCGGATGGTCCTATGAATTCTGTTAAGGTACAGAAGTGGGAACCAGAGAGTGATTCGGTATCCCATGCAATCAAACTCTTAACTTTTTTCTTCTTTCTTTTTTAATAACGTGAGCCCCGCACATGGATAGAGCCACATGGGGTTACATTGCCACTCCCGAAATTTGAAACATAAGGGTTTAATGGGATTCATCCGTCAGAGGTGTCGCATAGCTAAAAAGTTACCCCTCAAAGAATTTTTTATATATATAAATTACATTAACTAGTCAGTACACCCGTTCAGACAAACACGGATAATAACATACTACAGTCCATGTGAATGGAACTTATTACGATTGATGAAATAATGGATCGTAAGTGGATTCGGATGGAATTCAGACAAGCGCGGATAATGACATACTAGTCAGTACACTCGTTCGCCAATTAAAGAAAAAATATTATGCCGTCAAACAAATATGGATCAAAGTGGATTCGGATGGAATTCAAACACAAACACCATTTGAAGTTAGTAAGAAGGTTTGGAGACCTTATGTGTAGGTAAAATAAAATTCTAATATTTCAATCATTGTTATATATTTGGATTTTAAAAATTGCTAATGAAATGATGCACTTCACTCAGGCCCATCGAGAAACTAGGCCATATGGGTATTTCGAATACGGGCCGGGAGTATGAGATAATAATCCTTGGAGACACTGTAGCTAACGGAAGGGATGCATGTACATTGGAGGATTTAAAATACCAATTATGAGAATGTTACCAAAGTAGATCAGACACAATCTCCACCCCACTTATTCTGTCTATATGATGACGTTGGCGAGTCATCATGCCCAAAGACACCACCGACTAGCGAAAGTAGGCGAAAGAAGTCATACCACAAGGATCCAAACAGTTGTGTTCCTCAATTTCGTAATTCTGCGACGGATATTCTTTTTCAAGCAATATCTGACGTGGGTGCAAAATCTAGCTACGCCCAGCAATGGGACCTGCAGCCCTACCCAGGGCCCATGGAGACGATTGTGGGGCCCGCAGCCCTGCCTAGGGCCTACAGAGACCATTGTGGGTCCCACAGAGGCGATTATCGGACCTGCAGCTCTACCAGGGGCCCGTAGAGACGATGTGCCCGACCGATCGGTCGGGTGCTGAAGACCAGATATGGTGACAAAGTTCGGCCGAAGCTTACGTCTCCGTGCGGTAAGACACAACCTTTGAATCTACTAACTCTGAGAAATTACAGCTACTCTCAATAGGCCGAGGAGTGCTTCTTACAAGTAGATAGAGGGTGGAGAGGGCATGAAAGGTTGAAGACCAGAAGGCTCAGAGAGCTCTGGAAAACAGAAAGTGGAGTTGGGAATAATAAAATTTAATTTGGATAATTTACATGATTGGCTATATATAGAAGTTTGGGAATATCCGAAGAATATTTTGGAGAATATTCTAGGGATATTCCTGGGAGTACCCGTGGTTTGGGTAATTATCTGGGAATGTTGATAAGACCCTAGATAGTGAGAATGGGCCCCAGCCAAGGCTTTGGGTTGTTGGGTTTTGGCAGCCCATGAGGTCCGGCCCACTTACCCAAGCCCATTGGATAGAGATGGGCGGTTGGATTGGTTTGGCCTAATGGTTTGTATGAGGGTTGGATGGATAGAGGTTGGTTCAGGGGATAATGTGGTGGTGCATGAGAAGTCAATCTTGTATGGGGTTGGGACTTCCATGCACACACACTTTCTTTTATCCTTTGGTCTATAAAAGGGTCCCCCCTCCCCACCTTGAAAATATAACGAGAGATCAAACTCGTTGAGAGACAGACGGCTCATCTTCTAAGGGCTGCGGGAAGACCCTGTGCAAAGCCAGGAGAGACGGAGCTAGGGCGAGCGTTGCTCGGGGGGAGGCCGCAAGTTCGGGTGTCTCCCCCCCTGAGCGGATCAGTGGCTGCTTACAACGGCACTCAGGGTGCCACTGCGGGCACCAAGGGCGAAGGGTAGAAGGCAGGAGATCGACGACTGCAGGGCCGGCGCCTAGGGCGCCAGTGTGGGTGCACAGGGCAGAAAACTTCTGGAAGTCGGGAGGAGGGTGCAGTCTCGGCACCTCCTCCCCGGCTCGATGAATCATGGCGGCGGACCCTGATGGCACGGATACGTGCGGGTGTCGATTGAGGGGGAGCACCTCGATGGCACAAAGTGTCATCGACGGCATCATGTTCAGACGTCGACGAGCGGACAGATGTGGTATGCCAATGAGTGACTGGTGAAGATGCCGACGGGCACCGGTGCAGATTGTCGACGGGCGATGTGGGCACTGACGAGCACGGTGGCGGCAGGCTCGGCCGTAGGTCGGCACTCCTTTGGTCTAGCAGGTACGGAGGCTATCGATGGATGGCGAACAAAGGCAACGAAGGTTGTGGTGGTGGCGGACTCAGACGCGGTCACATTTGTGGTACAACAGGGTGCGGGAGACAAGGTTCGAGCGTTGACCGACGGGCAACAGCTTGTGAGCGATGGGCGTGGGCAGCATCGCAGAGATAGGCTAGAGTCGTGGTTTACAGCGAGGTCGTCGACGGGCTGATTCATGCTATTTGGGTTAATTCATGCTTGATTCATACTTGAATAGATCGTTTCATTTCTAAAATGGTCAAATTATATTGTAAACCTTATTCGTGTCCAGTTTGGACTAAGTCATGTTATTTTGGACTGATTCGTGCTTGATTCATACTCTAATAAATTATTTCATATGTAAAATGATTGAATTACACTGTGAATCATATTCATGTGATTTAAGCTGATTCATGCTATTTTGGATCATGATATTAATCAAATGATGATGGTGATGATCTTGATTGACTTAAAAGAAAATTTTGCAAAAAAGAATCCAAGTCATGTCAGGGACCTCAGGGTATATGGATAAGGGACCATAAAAATGGAATGGGATGACAAAGTATATATATATATATATATATATATATATATATGATCATACTATAATGCGGCATGCGGTAAGTGCGGCACCGCTCGACAACCGTCTGATGCACCGTTCCGTGCAAGCGATGCACACAGCGGGTGCATCAGACAGCGGCAGAGTGGTGCCACACTTACCGCATGCCGCATTATAGCATGCCCCTATATATATATATATATATATATATATATATATATATATATATATATATATATATATATATATATATATATATATAGAGAGAGAGAGAGAGAGAGAGAGAAATGCTAAAATGCGGCATGCGGTGCGTGCGGCGTCGCACCGCAGCCGTCTGATGCACCGCTGCGTGCATCGCACGCACCGCAGCGGTGCATCAGACGGTTGCGGTGCGGCGCCGCACGCACCGCACGCCGCACCCTAGCATGCCTCTCTCTCTCTCTCTCTCTCTCTCTCTCTCTCTATATATATATATATATATATATATATATATATATATATATATATATATATATATATATATATATATATATATATATATATATATATATATATATATATATATATATATACCAAAGGAGGCGTTGGTGGATTTCTTGTAAACCTGCCAACACCAGGACCCCAAGGAACTATAAGTCAAAAAAATAAAAGAAACACATCAAAATGCATAACATAAATATCCCTCAATCATTTCAGAAATATTACATTGTCTTTAAAAATTATATGGCTACATGAGATAGACCCTCCGTTTACTATTAAAATACATAGAAGTTCCACTATGGTACCACACCGTCCGAATCCATCTCCACCATCCATCATATTTTTGATGCATCGTAGTGGTGGGACCATTATTCTAAGGGCCATGGGATGAACCCTAGGTGATTGCCGAAGATCGATCCACCATAAGCAGTGGCGGACCCAGGAACTCTTATAATTAAAAATTTTATCATGGAAGGGGATAATCAAATCCTTATTCATCTCCTCTCGGATGGGGATTTTTCTCAACCATGGCGGATACAAAATATTATATATGACTGCAGGATCATCACGAGACCCACTATTTACTAGTGAAGTAAAGAGATTACCAGTATCCCATGCATTCAAAATCTTAGCTAGTCTTTTTTTAAATATGCAAGACTCCTCATAGCTAGGAAACAAAAAAGGATATCCACGTCGCCTTGATCAGCTTGCTCGCGGACAAGAGATATTGTCTTTTGCCTTTATTCCCACACTCGAGGAATCACCCAAGTCCAGTCCTTTGCTTAGTTCTCGCTAACTATGCGCACCCACAACCACGAAGTTCTGCCACTTGTTTGTCAATGAGTTGATACCATGTACACGAGTCATTCATGATAGGTAGTGCAACGCCCTCTGACTGCCAACTGCTCTCTCTTCCATTTTTTCTTAATTTAATAATCATAGTACAAAGCCCTTTGAAATATGGGTGTGATACATTTTTTTTCTTCTTTCGAATATGGAGTTTTTTTATTGGAAAATGGTTAGGCTTGGGAGTTGACAGCAATACATTTTCTCTCTTCTTCCTATTTCAAATCTCTTGTGATATTTTTTAAGAATTACATGGTCCCTACTTAATTCTCTTTCACCATGTGCTGCTAGAGCCATCAATTGGAAAATGCGGCACACGAGAACCCCCCGTTTACTATTTAATTACGAAGGGGTTCTACTACGTAGGGGTGCCCTGCCATTTGAAAAATGCGGTGCTAAACGTCCAACCCATCTCCACCATCCATCTCATTTTCCATGCATCATACTGGTGGAACCATTATTCTAGAGGCCATGGGATGAACCCTAGGTGATTGCCTGAGATCAACCATAGGGCCATCGGTTGGTTCCTATGAATTACGAAGTAGGTACCGATATGAACAGTACCATAGAATATTTATTTCCGTTAAAAGTAGAGTGATTTGGTATCCCATGCAGTAAAGTTCCTAGTTGTTTTTTTTAAATTACGTGAACCCCGCTCATGGACAAAGCCACATGGAGCCTAGTTGCCCCTCCCAAACTTTGAGATAAATTCAAAAAGCCTTTGTGATTAGTTTTTTCTTCAGACAGATCGCACTATGCCCAAGCAGTTGTGCCCCCATGTCATTGCATGCTAATCACCCATACCACCACCCTCATCCCCACATCGATCGATTATATTCGTCTGATGAAATGTAGTATCACGTGACCTTCTGGTTACTGGAAGAGCTATATATCTGGGACTGCCAATCTGACCCTTTGGAGCTAAAGGGTACCCTGCTTGGCTCGGCCCTCCAAAGCTCTCCCTTTCAACGCCGAGTGTCCCTCCTGATTATATCCCCTGATAGACGGGTACAATATCCGATGTCACAGATTCTTGAACAGTGATGTGAGGTCACACCCTCACTATCCATTTCTGAATCTGTAAGCACCAATTTGGGTCTACTAACCATGCCGGTCCCGACAAGTTTGGCAGTATGTATGTTCTGGGGACTCAGCGACGGATTCAACCGGCCTGCGCTCAGGTATAACTGCAAGAAGGAAGAACCATAAGTGAATAACACGAGCGAAGACTCAGTTTCTTATTATTCAAATCGTTAACAGGGAAACAAACTTACCTGCCCGCCAAGGGCCCGAGGGCGGGCCTAGTTTACATAAGTCCTCCATGATGAGTTTCGGGCCATGGAAACCTATGGCCTAGCCCTGCTATGCCCTACCAGGCGTCCATATACATGAATTATTATCAGTGGCTAAGTGGGACTAATCAGTTATTTGTTGGTCACACTCTGTGACCCTATAGGAATTAGAGTTATCAAGTTTGGATATATTAGGATTAAAGACATATATAATATTCATAAGACTTATAATACTTTTTAATTTGTATTATCAGTCTCAAGCATGAATAAATAAGTAAGGTTTTAAATGACTACCAAAAGCCTAAAGCCACTAGCATAATAGTAATTTAGGGGGGAAAAAAAGATTTAACCTTGGCCTTCCTTAATGACCTAACTGAAAAATAGACATGTCGATAATCCTTATCTTAGTGATATCAACCTGGCCCTTGATCAGTCCTAGCCTGGCCCATCCCTAGCCCTTGAAGGGTCGTGTTAGGGCTCACCATTTTCTGACCCCGAAGGGCTAGGGCCTTCCTCCTAAGACAAAGGGTCGGGCTCGATTTGATCGCAACCCTGCCCATTGACAGGCCTATATATGTCCATGCGCAATGATCCTCCTCCGGGTTCGAGGAAAGACAATAAAGTGCATGCCATGTGAAGCACGAGACCCTCGGCTTACTATTAAAGTAAAATGATTTTCTAACTCTAGACCTGTTTTGTATTTGGTTAGTATGCTAACTAGTAAAGTAAATCGGGTAAAAAATTTACTTTGGTGTTGTTTGGATTCTAAAAGTTATAGTAAAGTAAATGGTAGAAGAATTGCAAGTAGCAATAAAGTTTTACTTCGAAAAAGCCAAGTAAAATTTTTGATTTACTAGTAGAAGACTCCATTGACCATGCCACATCAGCCAACGACACAATCGAGAGAGTATCATATGATGAATTCGAGTATTTGGAGAGCAACATGTGTCGATCACAGTTTCAATGACCACGGGGGCCCTGGGATGAACCAACGGAATGCCACCACCACCGACCGCCACTGCCGCATTGCTCCGCAGGCAGTCAGCCACCACTCGTCGCCATCCTTCACCCCTACTGACCGCCGTATGGTCCCCCTTCAAACTATGGAGGGGTGATTATGGCTGCTGTACGGTCCCCCTCCAATAGTCGATTGAAGGTGTTAACCTTCGAGATGTGGCACTCTTGAGTGCTGAGCTGCCGCGTGTTGAGCTATCGTGCTAACTTTGTAGAGTAGAGAGAGAGAGAAAGAGAGAGAAAGGGTTGGCACATAATGTGGTGATGAAGTTTGGTTGAAGCCTACGTCTCCGTGTTGTAAGATGCAACATTTGAATCCACTATCTCTAGAAAAGTAGAGCTACTCTCGACAGGCCGAGGATACTTTTATAAGTAGACAGATGGTGGAGTTGGTTTGAATGGAGTCTGAATACCAGAAAGCTCTGGGAGCTCTGGAAAAATAGAAAGTGGCATGTGGAATAATAAATTCCAGTTTGGAATATTTACAGGATCTACTATTTATGGAGGTTTAGGAATATTGGGGGTTTTGGTAAATACCCAGGGGGATTCATCAGACCCTAGATAGTATGTGTAGGCCCCAAGCAGGGCTGCGGATCTCATTGTCATCTCCGTGGGCCCTAAGCAAGGCCGCGGGTCCCACTGTCATCTCCGTGGATCCTAAGCAAGGCTGCGGGTCCCACTATCATTTTTGTGGATCCCAGGCAGGGCTGCGACTCTTACTATCATCTCTATGGACCCTAGGCAGGACTGTGGGTCCCACCTTTAGGTGTTAGCCAGATTTTGCACCCATAGAGATACGAAGAGATTGAAAGAGATCATGGGGATGAGAGAGAGAGAGAAACAGAGAAAGATACAGAGAGAGAGAGAAAGAGATCGTATGAGAGAGAGAGAGAGAGATAAGGTGAGAAAGAGAGATCGGGGGAAGACAGAGCAAGAGATACGAAGAGAGAGAGAGAGAGAGAGACCGAGGTAGGAAAGAAAGAGAGATCGGGGGAAGAGAGAGAGAGAGAGAGAGAGAGAGAGAGAGAGAGAGAGAGAGAGATCGGGGGAAGAGAAAGCGAACGGCTGTGATCGTGTGCACGGGAGAGTTTTGTCTAGTCAGCAACGTTTCTTTATGTCTAGTCAGTTTTTTGTTCCGTTTTGTCTTAATCAGCACAAAACCGTCGTCCCTTGTTTTATGGATACCGTATATCAAAGGAAGCTAGTGGAGTGGTTTGAGTGTGCTATATATAAACTCTATGAGGTCTTGAGTTCAAACATATAAAAATAATTATTAAAAAACACACGGTTTTTAGCCTAAACCCGGCCTGACCCAACTCGAAATTTCTAATATATCTATACATGGGCCGAGCCTAGGCTCATACCCTTGGCCCAAGGCCCGGCCCGACCCGACGAGCCCGACTGGTCTTTCCGGGCTTAGGATCTCTAGGTCGGACCCGGCCCGGCTCGACCCATTTTACACCCCTAGATAGGTCCCTCTAACAAATCGTGTGTTTTTTAATGATAAAGACAGCTAATATGATTAATTAGCGTTAGGTCCTCCCGATAGAAAAATAACCCTTTTATCCCGTCAACCAGCTATACACATGAATGTGCAGTTGTACATGTGACACTGGTCCAAGCCTATCAAAAGTACTGTAGCAAAAGAGTAACAATCTTAAAAAATTTTTACCCTTTTACTACAATGAAATCACTATAGCCAAAAAATATATAAAATCTTGCCAAATTTTTTTTTTTCTACTGTGAAATCATTATAGCAGAAGTACCAATTTGCACAAATTGAGTAATAATCTTATTGAGTAACAATATGTGCAAATTGTTACTCTTTTGCTATAGAGAAATCATTGTAGCAATTTTTTTTTTGAGAAATCTTTTTGGGGAAAAATTAAAAAATTACTATAGTAAAATCTCTGTATTAAAAGAATAACAATCTTTGCAGATTGAATAACAATATTTGTAGTGTAACAATCTATGTAGATTGTTGCTCTTTAGCTACAGTGATTCAGTGAAGTTATTGTAGCAGTTTATTTTTTCGTGAAATTGTGTTAAAAAAAAAATACTACAGTGAAAGCACTGTAGCAAATCCGTGGGTTGAGTCATGTTGCAATAAGGATAGAGGGGCATGCACTAAGGGACGGTTTGGTCATTAAAAATGGATAAATGTCACGTGTGGGACTTGCTCTAATTGCATCCTTTTCGGGAGGGACATGGTGACACATGACACTGTTTGTTTACTATTAAAGTATGCAAGGGTTCCACTATGGGTACCAATTGGAAAATTGGGTATCATATCCAATCCGGCCATCTCCACCATCCATCTCAATTTTCATGCATTATAGTGGTGGGAGCATTATTCTAAGAGCCATGGGCTGAATCCTAGATGGATGCCACTCCCGAACTTCGAAACATAAGGGTTTAATAGGATTCATCCGTCAGAGGTGTCGCATAGCTAAAATGTTACCTATCAAAGAATTTTTTTATATAGAAATTACATTAACTAGTCAGACAAACGCGGATAATAACATACTACAGTCCATACGAATGGTACCTATTACGATTGAAGAAATATGGATCATACGTGGATCCGGATGGAATTCAGACAAGCACGGATAATAACATACTAGTCAGTACACTCATTCGCCAATTAAAGAAAAAATATTATGCCGTCAAACAAATATAGATCAAAGTGGATTCGGATAGAATTCAAACACAAACACCATTTGAAGTTAGTAAGAAGGTTTCGAGACCTTATGTGTAGGTAAAATAAAATTCTAATATTTCAATCATTGTTATATATTTGGATTTTAAAAATTGCTAATGAAATGATGCACTTCACTCAGGCCCACCGAGGAACTAGGCCATATGGGTATTTCGAATACGGGCCTGGAGTATGAGATAATAATCAAAGTATGACACTGTAGCTAACAGAAGGGATGCATGTACATTGGCGGATTTAAAATACCAATTATGAGAATATTACCAAAGTAGATCAGACACAATCTCCACCTCACTTATTCAGTCTATATGATGACGTTGGCGAGTCATCATCCCCAAAGACACCACCGACTAGTGAAAGTAGGCGAAAGAAGTCATGCCACGAGGATCCAAACACTTGTGTTCCTCAATCCTGTCATTCTGGGATGGATATTTTTTTTCAAGCAATATCTGACGTTGGTGCAAATTCTGGCTATGCCCAACAATGGGACCCGCAGCCCTGCCCAGGGCCCATGGAGATGATTGTGGGGCCTGCAGCCCTGCCTAGGGCATGCAGATACAACTGTGGGGCCCACAGTGACAATTGTGTGTTAGAATTGGTGAGGTCTACAGCTCGTAAAAACCTATAGTTTAGCTATGTATGGTTGATAGTATATGATTGCATATTGGTACGTACCTTAGTACGTGTTCTGATTACAGAACAGAGAGCCATGGCTACATGGTAATCCACTTGAGTGGGGGACTCAAGGGATTGGTCTCATGTAACCTAAATACGTTCGCAGCTTTGATTAGGGTTGGTCGCCCTATCAGGATAAGCTGTTGGGATGACAGAGCGTGGGTGTCTCCACCACGGTCATTACCAAGCACAGTGTCTGTGGCCGAACGGAACCAACACGGTGCACAGATCGGTGAGCAGACACCGGTACACTAAACCGTGTTTCTGCTTAGGGTAAAACGATCCTAAACCCTGAGGAGCCATGTCTGGTGGACTAACCAGTTGTGTGGTGCTTTGGCGCACCAATGTATGAGGATCCGGATGTAATGATCCAAAACCACGGTGTACTGGGTTACCCGGCTGGCGTTGCATCAGCGTGTCACTCCTGCAGGCTATCCACACCCCTAACGGAAGGTGCGTTCCTTGGTCTGACCTACGTCGTATTAAACCCTGGCCAGGTGGTCATCAGTTGGACTCGTGACGGATCCGGTTGCTCGAAAGAGTAATCGGAGGTACGATGTATGTGGTCAACCTGGAAGGAACCGAGTCATATAAGCACTCGAGTCTGACGGTATTCTCCACCGCTCGAGTTGCATCATGGCACCAGTGGAGGGACAGCGAGTTTACCATACTAAGCAGAGAGCAGGGGTATGAGGGAGAACATAGTAAGTCCGGGGGAATTGGAGTTCAGCCTGCGTCGTACTCTGGGTGGCTACGCAGGTTAACTCGGACTCAGAGGATCGATGATACACTCGGGTAGTGTGTCGATCGAGTCTGAGTTGGAAGCCATGAACCCTGGTCCCTGAAGGTTCCACCTTATCGACATTATGTACGGTTCTTATACCATCTTATCGAAACATAGAACGCAGTTAGAGGAAGCAAGAAGTCCAAGCCTACGCTCCGTGAGTGCTTCACACTAGTGCACGGTAGATGCGTAGCTACGTGTGTGCACTAAGGGGAAACCCTAGGTTAGTGCAGAGACGCATGTAGTAATTCCTTGTCATAAGTAAACTTTGCCACATGGGTGCGATGCACCGGGACATGTTGCGAGTTGACTAGTTGACTTCACTAGGGGTACCCTATGGGAACCTCAGAGAATAGTGAAATCACTGGTGCACTTCACTTATGTGTGCCTTGTAAAGTCTCGTACACGAGGAACGACCAACTAGTGACATAAGGGCGTTTTGGTCATACCATGCGCCACTATGCACTAGGGGGGCCGGCCCTAAGTGTTGAGAGACTGGTCAAGGCCGGCCCTATTAGTTTCAGGAGGTTGTTGCCTCCGATGAAAGGGCCGGTCATGAGGCACAGAAAACGGGCTGGTTTTGACTTTTTCGAAAACAAGGAAAAGATAGAGATAAAAGAAGAGATATATAGGGAGAGGTTTGAATCAGTCAATCCTATCCGCTAGGCTTATCCGTAAGGATAAGGCCGACCCTATATAAGGCATAGGGAGAGAGGGGGGGACAAAATTATTGAGCCAAGCAAGCCCTAGGGCCGGCCCATGCATGGGGAAACCCTAGCCGCCCCCCTCTCCTCTCTTCGCATTTCCTCTCTCGTTTCTTCTCTCCCTCGCTTGCGCCATTGGATGGCGACTCGTCTTCCTCGTATGGTGTTTTGTAGAAAGAGAAGGCTCGTCGTATGGAGGCACTCAGAGATCCATCGACGAGGTACCGTGCATCGTGTGAGATCGGGTGAACTAGAAGGCGTCTCTTGCAACCTTTTGCTGTCCAAAATCTGCACAGAAAATTAGCGCTGTTTCTGTGATTCCGAGAGCTACATAAGTCCAAACGAGGTGAAACTTGTTGCAAAAGTTGTATATCGAAGTTGGCTACCTGCAGTCTAAATTTTAGCCCAATCGGAGTTCGGAGCAGAAAGTTACGTCCATCGCACCAAAGCTATGTCGAGCAGATCCGAGCCCGTCTCCATCGACAAAGAAGAAATTTGCCGCGGTGAACGAACCCGCACGCAGGTATGATCTCTAACATGTAGATCTATCATAGATAGAACATTCATACATGCTAGATTGTTCATTCGCGTTAGATCGTCGTTAGGGGTTCGCGTAGTTGCCATGCTAGATTCATACATGCACGTGTAGATCGTTTCGATGAAAAATTTTGATATGAAACACACACCGCTCACGGTCCTCGGACCTTCTCTTTGCTTCCGCTGCAGGCCTCTGCCATGGATTTATTTCCAACATTGTGGGACCCTTAGCCCTACCAGAGGCCCGCAGAGACGACGTGCCCAACCGATCGGTCGGGTGCTGAAGACCAGATGTGGTGACGAAGTTCGGCCGAAGCCTACGTCTCCATGCGATAAGATGCAAGAATCCACTAACTCTGAGAAATTTGAGCTACTCTCAACAGGCCAAGGAGTGCTTCTTCCAAGTAGACAGAGGGTGGAGAGGGCCTGAAAGTTTGAAGACCAGAAGGCTCAGAGAGCTCTGGAAAATTTTGGAAATATCCGGAGAATATTTTGGAGAATATTCTCGGGATATTCTTGGGAGTACCTGTGGTTTGGGTAATTCTGGGAATGTTTACCAGACCCTAGATAGTGAGAATGGGCCCCAGGCAAGGCTTCGAGTTGTTGGGTTTTGGTTTGTATGAGGGTTGGATGGATAGAGGTTGGTTGAGGGGATAATGTGGTGGTGCATGAGAAGTCAATCTCGTATGGGGTTGGGACTCCCATGCACACACACTTTCTTTTATCCTTTGGTCTATAAAAGGGTCCCCCCTCCCCACCTTGAAAATATAACGAGAGATCAAACTCATTGAGAGACAGACGGCTCATCCTCCTAAGGCCTACAGGAAGACCCTGTGCAAAACAAGGAGAGGAGGAGCTAGGGCGAGTGTTGCTCGGGGGGAGGCCGCAAGTATTGGCGCCTCCCCCCCTGAGCGGATCAGCGGCTGCTTACAATGACGGTGCCACTGCGGGCACCTTGGGCGAAGGGTAGAAGGCAGGAGACGACTCCAGGGCCGGCACCTAGGGCGCTAGTGTGGGTGCACAGGGCAGAAAACTACTGGAAGTACGGAGGAGGGTTCAGTCTCGGTACCTCCTCCCCGGCTCGACGAATCAAGGCGGCGGACCCTGATGGCACGGGTACGTGCTGGTGTCGATCGAGGGGGAGCACCTCGATGGCACAAAGTGTCATCGACGGCATCCTGTTCAGACACCGACGAGCGGACTGATGTGGGATGCCAATGAGTGACTGGTGGAGATGCCGACGGGCACCGGTGCAGATTGTCGATGGACGATGTGGGCACCGACGAGCACGATGGTGGCAGGCATGGCCGCAGGTCGGAACTCCTTTGGTCTAGCATGGTACGGATGCTATCGATGGATGGCGAACAAAGGCGAAGACGGTTCTGGTGGTGGCAGACTCAGACGTGGGCACATTTGTGGTACAGCAGGGTGCGTGAGACAAGGTTCGAGCATTGACCGACGGGAAACAGCTTGGGGGTGATGGGCATGGGTAGCGTCGTAGAGATAGGCAAGAGTCGTGGTTTACAGCGAGGTCGTCGGTGGGCTGATTCAGGCTATTTGGGTCAATTCATGCTTGATTCATACTTGAATAGATCGTTTCATGTCTAAAATAGTCATATTATATTGTGAAACCTATTCGTGTCCGATTTGGACTAAGTCATGTTATTTTGGACTGATTCGTGCTTGATTCATACTCTAAAAAATTATTTCGTATCTAAAATGATTAAATTACACTGTGAATCATATTCATGTGATATAATCTGATTCATGCTATTTTCGATCATGATATTAATCAAATGATGATGGTGATGATCTTGATTGACTTAAAAGAAAATTTTGCGAAAAAGAATCCAAATCATGTTAGGGACCTCATGGTATATGGATAAGGGACCATAAAAATGGAATGGTATGAGAAAGTTATATATATATATATATATATATATATATATATATATATATATATATATATATATATATATATATATATATATATATATATATATATATATATATATATATATATAGGGGGCGGGGAGCCTGCACCCGAGGTGCAGCAACAACGCTGCACCTTGGCCTTGTTTTACCTACCTAGAAGTTTTGAAATTGGATGAAATTTGGTGAGGGTGTTGTCTAGGGTAAGATGATCATCCTAAAAATTTTCATCAAATTCCAAAACTTCTAGGGGGGTCAAATGGTCGAAGCAAAATCAGCCGTCCGCAGTCACCGTTAAAATCTGTAGATTTTGCTTCGACCATTTGACCCCCCTAGAAGTTTTGGAATTTGATGAAAATTTCTGAGGATGATCATCTTACCCTAGACAACACCCTCACCAAATTTCATCCAATTCCAAAACTTCTAGGTAGGAAAAACAAGGCCGAGGTGCAGCGTTGTTGCTGCACCTCGGGTGCAGGCTCCCCGCCCCCATAGGGGAGGGATACTCTTACTCATGGCCTCTTACACGTGCCTCTTACTAATGATTCGGGCCGTCCGTTCCGATTAAGATGGAGGGCCCGGATCATCATCCCCTCTCTCTCTCTCTCTCTCTCTCTCTCTCTCTCTCTCTCTCTCAAACACCCGACCCCCCCTCCCCCGGCTCCGGCGGCCCACCCCCCCTCCGGCTCCAGCAGCCATCCGACTCCGACCCCGATCTCCGACCGTCCCTTCCGGCGAGACCGGCGCGGGGCGCGGAGCAGCAGATCGGCGGGGGCCTGCGATGGGGCTGCCAGCGGGGGGTGCAGGTGGATCGGCGGGGGGCTACGATGGGGCTGCCGGCGGGGGGCTGCGATGGGGCTGCCGATGGGGGGCTGCGATGGGGCTGCCGGCGGGGGGCGCACACAGGCGGATCGGTGGGGGGCAGGTGGGCCGGCGGGGAGCTGGGGCAGGCGGATCGGTAGGGGGCTGCAGTCGGGGGGGGGGGATGGCTGGCGCCGGAAGTGGTGGTCGGGGCTGCGGAGGGGTGGTCGGGACTGCGGTCGGGGGAGGATGGCTGGCGCCGGAATGGGTGGTCAGGGATGGGGTCGGTGTCGGGGTACTGCAGGGTCGGGGCCGGAGCCGGCGGGATGGCTCGACGGACGGGAGGGGGTCGGAAGGTCGGGGCTACGGAGGGGTCGTCGGAGCCGGAGGGGAAGTGGGGGAAGGTCGGGATCGGGGGCTGGGTTTACTCGAGAGAGAGAGAGAGAGAGAGAGAGAGAGAGAGAGAGAGAGAGAGAGAGAGAGAGAGAGAGAGAGAGAGAGCGAGAGAGAGAGAGAGAGAAAGAGAGAGAGAGAGAGGGAGTGGGGAGTTAAAATCAGAACCATCCATCGGATCCGATCCGATGGATGAGATCATTAGTAAGAGGCACTTGTAAGAGGCCATGAGTAAGAGTATCCCTCCTCATATATATATATATATATATATATATATATATATATATATATATATATATATATATATATATATATATATATATATATATATATATATATATATATATATATATATATATATATATATATATATATATATATATATATATATATGGGGACGGGGAGCCTGGACCTCAGGTGCAGCATTGATGCTGCACCGGTCTCTGCATGGATGCCACGTGTCCTGCGAGATCTAAAGGGGCTATCAACTGCGGGACATCTCGGACAGTAGAAAGGTAGGATTTGTTTTAGCTGTCTGATTGCCTGATCCAACGGGAAGGATTCCCCTGGATGGGATCTCACGGTTACTATGGCGGCCATAGTAACAACGACATCTTGGTCCAGCGGAATCCCATCCGTTGGATCGGGTTATCGGGCGGTTGAAAAAAATTTCGCGGTTACTGTAGCCGGTACAGTAACCGCGATAATGCTGTCAGCCGTCCGATCGAATGGATCGAACGGATGGGATTCACCTAAACAATCAATTGAATCTCAAATGAATCCAATCCGTTGGATCCATCTGATCGGACGACTGACAGCATTATCGCGGTTACTGTAGCGGCTACAGTAACCGCGATAATGTTGTCAGCCGTCCGATTGAATGGATCCGATGGATGGGATTCACCCGAACAATGAATTGAATCCCAAATGAATCCAATCCGTTGGATCCATTCGATCGGACAACTGAAAACATTATCGCGATTACTGTAGCGGCTACAGTAACCGCAAATAATTTTTCAGCCGCCCGATTGACCGATTCAACGGATGTGATTCTGTTGGACCAAGATGTCGCTGTTATTGTGGCCGCCACAGTAAACGCGAGATCCTGTCCAGGGGAATCCTTCCCGTTGGATCAGGCAATTGGACGACTGAAACAAATCCCACCTTTCTACTGTCCAGGATGTCCCGCAGTTGATCGCCCCTTCAGATCTCGCGGGACACGTGGCATCCATGTAGAGACCGGTGCAGCATCAATGCTGCACCTGAGGTCCAGGCTCCCCATCCACTCTTCTCTCTCTCTCACTCTCTCTCTCTCTCTCTCTCTCTCTCTCTATATATATATATATATATATATATATATATATATATATATATATATATATATATATATATATATATATAGAGAGAGAGAGAGAGAGAGAGAGAGAGAGAGAGGAATATTACAGTGAGCTATGAGCTACAGAAGGAGAAAATGAGCTCTGGACATTTTGACCACCCTAGAAGTTTTGGAATTTCATAATAATTGGTGGGTGTATGCTCTAGGGTAACATGATCATCCTCACCAATTTTTAAGGAATTCCAAAACTTTTATGGTCATCAAATAGTAGAAGCTTTATCTACCGTCCGTAGTAACTGTTAATTTTGCTTCTACCATTTGATGACCCTAGAAGTGTTGGAATTCCTTGAAAATTGATGAGGATGATCATGTTACCATAGAGAACACACCCACCAATTTTCACAAAATTCCAAAACGTCTAGAGTGGTCAAAATATTCGTAGCTCATTTTCTCCTTCCATAGCTAATAACTCAGTGTAACATTCCTCTCTCTCTCTCTCTCTCTCTCTCTATATATATATATATATATATATATATATATATATATATATATATATATATATATATATATATATATATATATATATATATATATATATATATATATATATATATATATATATATAGAAGAATGATTAGGCGTGGCGTGCGGTGCGTGCGGCGCCGGCCCGCAGCCGTCTGATGGACTGCTGCGGTGCGTGCGATGCACGCGGCAGTCCATCAGACGGCTGCTGCGGTGCGCCGCACGCACCGCACGCTGCATCCTAACACCCCTCTCTCTCTCTCTCTCTCTATATATATATATATATATATATATATATATATATATATATATATATATATATATATATATACCTGATGTGAAACCGCGTGTGTAACAGGGAATTCAAAGATTCGTTGAGCCGCGACAGGGTCGCTTGTTGCTCCGAGTCGAAACAGGAAGTTACTTTAAACAAATAATATGATTAATGGTTCTATCAAAGCATAACAGGCATGCAAGCAGGTATCCCAATCTTAATTAACCGAACAACGAATACTTGGTTATATCGGCAGAGTTCCACATGCAATGTCAAGGCTAATAGCAAACAGGGTAATCAGAATCTCACAACTCACCATTCAAAGTGGGCAGCAGTTTTGCATAGATAAAATATAGGATAATTGATCGTTGGTGTCACCACCCGATATTGACCGGGGAAAGACAGAAACTCACCTACTGAGGGTTGTGGGGGACCTCAGGGATCTCAACTGGTGGCGGGGTCGAGGTCGATGCGGTGTCCTCAGGTTGAACCGGAGCTTGAGCGAGGGCCCGAAGGGCTAGCACGTTGGGGTGTACGGGCGCACCGGGATGACAACGCTGATGGTTCTTTGAGATTCCCAGTCGTGCTTCAGCGTCCTTGGCGACGAGGTAGGTGATGCGTTCCACGTAATCCTTCACGCTCTCGCCGGCGTTGAACCGGAAGTCGAGGAAGGGAGACTGGATGTCGAGAAATCCGTCTTCGTCGTCGATCAAGCCGTGATCAACATCGGGGTCGGCCATGCCGTCATGCCGAGGGAATGGGGTATCGGGATGGGGAGGTGGCGCTCGAATTGGGCACAGGGAAGGGGAGGGGATCGGGGTGGATCGGATGATGGAGATGGGGGTTTAAGATCTGATCGGTGGGCTTGGGAATCAGGCCGATCGGGTGAGGGATGAGGGAGGGGATCAAGGTGCGGGCAGGGGGGGGTGTGTGTGCCGGGGTCGGGTTGGCCTGCGGTGCTGCAGGTGGGGGTGGTCGGGTCGAGCGGCAGGGCCGGGGGCGGCTGGGGCGTGGGAGGAGAAGGGAGGGGTGGAGGTCGGGCACGGGTCGGGTGGGGTCTGGTTCGCGGGAGAGGGGGAGGGAGATAGGGGCGGTGGTGGGGGGATTGGGTGGGTAGCAGTATGGCGAGGGAGAGGGTCCGGTCAGGGGGTGGATCGGGATTGGGGGGTTTTGGGGACACCGGGGTGGGCCGGCTTGGCTGGGGGTCGGGGATGAGAGTGGGGAGGTCGGGGGAGAGAGAGAGGGGGAGAAGCAGGGCCGGCGGCTAAGAGAAGGCAATAGGGGGAGGGAGAGGACTAGGGTTTCACACGCTAGTCCAAACCTAGGGTTTCACACGCCTAGGGTTTGGGTTTGGGTTTCACACACCTCACCCTGTTGTCACTCAGCACAATAGTGGAGAAACATAAATTTGTTTATTCATTGCATCCTGAAGAGAAAAAATGAAAGGCCTATAAATAGGCTTACAAAGACAGACGAAAAAGCCCACTAATTGAGGTGGGACTAAAAGTGCACAAATCAAATAATGAAACAGAAAAACAGTAGCCAACATGGCTAGAACCACATGCTCAGATGTCGCCTCCTGCGCTGGTACACTCGCCAGGGCCGAGGCTCGATGTCCCCATCATTCTCCCCAGGTGGGAGAGAGCTCGACTCCGTCGAGTGAGGATCTGCAAAACTCTCGTACTGCTCCAAGGTGTCAGGATCCAACTGCTGAAGGTCGCTACGGTCAACCCAGGTGTCATCAGAGGCGGGTCTTCCCTTCCAACGGATCAGATACCGTCGGGTGCCACCGTCCTTACCGGACACAATCTCATCATCCACAATTTTATCTATTTTCTCTTCTGCATAATGTGGGGGAATTTCTTGAAGTGGGGGTAGGGAGGGACTCTCAGAAAATGGGTCTAGGGAGGGCTCACCTATGAGGGGGTTATTAGGGTTAAAATCAGGACCCTTGTAGGCCACTAGGTCCTCGATATTGAAAGTGGAACTGATGCCGAAATCTCCAGGGAGATCTACAACATAGGCATTGTCATTCAGCTTCTTTAAGATTTGGAAAGGGCCCGTACTGCGTGCATGCAGCTTTTTAACAGTTCCCGAGGGAAACCATTCCGGACGGATCCGGACCATTACATAATCACCCACATTAAATGTTTTAAATCTTTTCCTGAGATCAGCTCGCAGCTTATAGGTAGCATTACTCTGCTCAATTTTATCTTTGATTTCCCTGTGTAGTTCCTGGACATGCGATGCAAATGCGGATGCTGACTCAGAGACTTGATGATAGTTAGCCATGGGGATGAGATCTATAGGCTGCCTAGGCTTAAAACCATGCACGATTTCATGGGGACTCAAACTAGTGGTCCTATTTACAGATGCATTGTATGCAAATTTAGCGATGGACAATTTTAGATCCCAAGTCCCAACATGCTCACCTACCAAGGTGCGCAAAAGGTTTCCCAGACTTCGATTCACTACCTCGGTTTGGCCGTCAGTTTGTGGGTGGAAAGCAGTAGAAAACTGGAGCTTAGTGCCCAACTTGTGCCATAGGGTTTTCCAGAAAAAACTGGTGAACTTGACATCTCTGTCAGAAATAATGGTTTTGGGCAGACCGTGCAATCTGACGATACCGTCAAAGAAGATTTTCGCAACCCTCGAAGCATCAGCTGTTTTGGAGCAGGGCAAGAAATGGGCCATTTTGGAGAACCGATCCACGACGACCAGAATCGAGTCGTGTTTCCTTAGAGTCTTTGGAAGGCCCAGTACGAAGTCCATGCTGATATCTTGCCATGGACAATTTGGGACCGGTAAAGGAGTGTAAAGGCCAGTGTTCTGCTTGTGTTGTTTGGCTAGCTGACAAGTGTGACATCTACCAACATGCCTAGCAACATCGCGCTTCAGACTCGGCCAATAGAACCGGTACTCGATGGCCTCAATCGTTTTCTCATTTTCGAAATGTCCGGCAAGACCTCCAACGTGCAACTCCCACACGAGAAACTCACGTAAGGATGTTCGTGGGATGCACAACTTTCATCCCCGGAACAGATATCCATCATGCATGAGATAGCCATCAACTTCGGACAGGGTCCCGTCTCTCAATAACGCATAGGTTTCGCTAAAGTCGGGACATGACTCATACTCGGCTTTTATCCTAGCAAACCCATCAACTGCCGTGGTTAATTTGGAAAGGATGAACACACGGCGGTTGAGCGCATCAGCAGCTTTATTCTCAACTCCTGCTTTGTGGCGCAGACTAAAAGTGTAGTCCTGGAGGAACTCGACCCATCGACCATGTCGTGCATTCAATCTCTTCAGGGAGTAAATATAACGGAGGGCCTCGTGATCAGAAAAAATAACGAACTCTTGCTGCAAGAGGTAATGTCGCCAATGGAGAAGCGATTGGATCACCGCATAGAACTCCTTATCATAGGTGGAGTACCTCTGTTGAGTGTCATTTAGCTTCTCGCTAAAATAGGCAACCGGGTGGCCTTCCTGGGAAAGGACTCCACCTATCCCGAGCCCAGACGCGTCGCAAGCCACTTCAAAAACCTTAGAGAAATCAGGGAGACGCATGACAGGGGCCTCAACCATCCTTTTCTTGATTTCGATGAAAGCTCTCGTGGCGGCATTAGACCAAGTGAACTCACCCTTCTTCAGACAGTCAGTCACTGGGGCCATGATGGTGCTGAACCCCTTAATGAACCGACGATAAAAGGTGGCTAGCCCATGGAAGCTTCTGACATCACGAATAGTCTTGGGCTCGGGCCACTCTTCGATAGCTTTGACCTTTTTGGGGTCCGCAGAGACTCCCTCGATAGAAACCACAAATCCTAAGAATTGGACTTGAGTTGTGAAAAATGTGCACTTCTTCGGATTCGCATACAGCTCTTCTTTCCTTAATACGGTACAGACTTGACGCAGGTGGTCTAAATGTTGCGCCCGAGATTGACTATAAATAAGTATGTCGTCAAAGTACACCACCAGGAATTTACCCATAAATGGCCGGAGTACTTGCGTCATTACTCTCATAAAGGTACTCGGGGCGTTAGTCAGCCCAAAGGGCATGACCATCCACTCATATAGTCCATCCTTAGTCTTGAACGCAGTCTTCCACTCGTCGCCAGGACGGATACGGATTTGGTGATAGCCACTCTTTAAGTCAATCTTAGAGAAAATGGTAGCTCCGGACATCATGTCCAATATGTCATCCAGTCGCGGGATAGGGAAACGATACTTGACTGTTATTTTGTTGATGGCGCGACTATCGACACACATACGCCACGATCCGTCTTTCTTAGGCGTCAGAAGGGCGGGGACCGCACACGGACTCATACTCTCCTTGATAAAACCCTTTTGCAGGAGTTCATCAACCTGCCTCTTCAACTCTGCGTGTTCAGTAGGGTTTATTCGATAATGTGGCAGGTTGGGAAGACTTGCCCTAGGGACCAAGTCAATGGCATGTTGTATGTCGCGCATCGGAGGCAGTTGGTCAGGGAGATCTTCAGGGAAAACGTCAGCAAACTCCCTAAGCACAGGGGTGACTTCGGGGGGAATCGACTGGCCGGAGTCCTTAGGGGTTTCTCTTGCTACTAGGATGATGACAGGGGCTCCCTTTTCTACCTCGTGACCCAGCTCTTTGGCACTGACAAAACTAACGCTCTTGGCTTTCTTTGCGAGGGTAGTCTTTTGCTCGGCTTGGGCACTCTTGGGTGGGGAGGGAATCAACTTAACTTTCTTACCCTCATGTTCAAACAGACACATGTTCGAGCGTCCATAAATGAGAACGTCGTTATCGAAAAGCCAAGGTCTTCCCAAGATGACTTGGCCCACATCCATGGTCAGGACATCACACCAGATCTTGTCCTGGTAGATGTTGAAATTGATGGGCACTAGGCATCTCTGCTTGACCTCCATGGCAGTGGAGTTGATCCAAGACACTTGATAGGGACGAGGGTGGGGGACGGCCTTAAGGCCAGTCTTGGCGATGACAGCAGATGATACGGCATTGATGCAACTGCCACTGTCGATGATGACCTTACAATTTTTATCCCCAATCTTGGTGAACGTGTGGAAAATAGCGATGCGCCTCCAATCATCCTGATTCTTGGGTTGGGATAGTGCGCACCTAACAACTGACACGGTGGGGAACGACGACTGCCTAAGACAACTCAGAATGGCACCGTCATCATCATCATCAAAATCTCCATCTTCTTCTTCAGCCTGGTAGATGAACTCTGCTTCTCCAGGCTCTACTGCTTCAATGGGGTTGCCATCGACAATGTTGACTCTGACAGGGCTGGGGCAGTTGGCAGCCATGTGGCCATACCCTTGACACTTGTAACACTTTGTAAGAGGTCTCACTTTGGAGAAGTCACGCTCGACACTCTTTCCTCGTGCGTCCCTCTCAAAATTCTTGTTGGGAATGCTGGGCTTAGCTTGAGATGAGTTGGGGTAGGTCCGATTGGAATTGCTAGGGGAGGGCTTTGTGGGGTAGCTCCTAGGGTCAAAATGCCTGTAGGTGTGACTAGACCTAGAGGCGTCAAGGTCTTGTACTAAAGCGTAGGCTCTTTCCAATTCCGTGACATCTCTGGCAAGGAGCTCATTCCTTAGGTCTTCCCTCAGGCCAGACCGGAAACGGGAAAGGACTTGGACAGGCGTCTCGGTCCCAAGGACGTTGCAACGAGTGAGGAACTCATCAAATTTGGCAACATAGTCCTTCGCCGATTTGCTACCTTGGGTAAACTGGTGCCATTGGTCTAACAGTCGTGCCTGATACGACGGTGGCACATACTTACCCTTCAGCTCATTTTTCATGGCGACCCAAGTATCGATCAGGTCCTGGGTTCGCGCAACTCTCAAGGCTTCCACATTGGTCCAATATTGGCTCGCGGGTCCGCTGAGCTTCATGGCTGCGAAGCGGACCTTTCTAACCTCAGTTAAAGGATACCACGTGAAATAACGATCCATGGACTGGAGCCAATTCAGGAAAAACTGGGGATCGTGTCTACCATCAAAGGATGGTACCTCTAACCGGATACTCCGAAGGTACTGATCATCGGGGTCCTGATTGTTCTGCCAGTTGGCCGGGTGCCCTTGAGGGGGATTGGGAAATTCAACATGCGGATCGGCCCGCGCTTGTTCCATCCGGTCTAACCGGGCATTGGTGTCGTGCTGATACGCGGCGAGGTTTTGGGTCATGGCGGTTATGCCTTGGGTCAACTCGGCAAGTGCTCTAGTCAGGGCCTCGGGATCCATACTGTAGTTGTCCGACTCGCTAGACTCTCCTAATAGGTATGGCCTACCCCTACGGGTTGGCATGCAAGGACAACACACAAGATGATGCTAATAATAAATTTTTTTTTTTCTCTAACTTAATGCACTAAAATGAATGCAAGATGCAGGATCCGGTATTGAATGCAAATGAACTAGCTATGACCATGCTCTGATACCAAAATAATGTGAAACCGCGTGTGTAACAGGGAATTCAAAGATTCGTTGAGCCGCGACAGGGTCGCTTGTTGCTCCGAGTCGAAACAGGAAGTTACTTTAAACAAATAATATGATTAATGGTTCTATCAAAGCATAACAGGCATGCAAGCAAGTATCCCAATCTTAATTAACCGAACAACGAATACTTGGTTATATCGGCAGAGTTCCACATGCAATGTCAAGGCTAATAGCAAACAGGGTAATCAGAATCTCACAACTCACCATTCAAAGTGGGCAGCAGTTTTGCATAGATAAAATATAGGATAATTGATCGTTGGTGTCACCACCCGATATTGACGGGGAAAGACAGAAACTCACCTACTGAGGGTTGTGGGGGACCTCAGGGATCTCAACTGGTGGCGGGGTCGAGGTCGATGCGGTGTCCTCAGGTTGAGCCGGAGCTTGAGCGAGGGCCCGAAGGGCTAGCACGTTGGGGTGTACGGGCGCACCGGGATGCCAACGCTGATGGTTCTCCGAGATTCCCAATCGTGCTTCAGCATCCTTGGCGACGAGGTAGGTGATGCGATCCACGTAATCCTTCACGCTCTCGCCGGCGTTGAACCGGAAGTCGAGGAAGGGAGACTGGATGTCGAGAAATCCGTCTTCGTCGTCGATCAAGCCGTGATCAACATCGGGGTCGGCCATGCCGTCATGCCGAGGGAATGGGGTATCGGGATGGGGAGGTGGCGCTCGAATTGGGCACAGGGAAGGGGAGGGGATCGGGGTGGATCGGATGATGGAGATGGGGGTTTGGGATCTGATCGGTGGGCTTGGGAATCGGGCCGATCAGGTGAGGGATGAGGGAGGGGATCAAGGTGCGGGCAGGGGGGGTGTGTGTGCCGGGGTCGGGTTGGCCTGCGGTGCTACAGGTGGGGGTGGTCGGGTCGAGCGGCAGGGCCGGGGGCGGCTAGGGCGTGGGAGGAGAAGGGAGGGGTGGAGGTCGGGCACGGGTCGGGTGGGGTCTGGTTTGCGGGAGAGGGGGAGGGAGAGAGGGGTGGTGGTGGGGGGATTGGGTGGGTAGCAGTACGGCGAGGGAGAGGGTCCGGTCAGGGGGTGGATCGGGATTAGGGGGTTTTGGGGACACCGGGGTGGGCCGGCTTGGCTGGGGGTCGGGGATGAGAGTGGGGAGGTCGGGGGAGAGAGAGAGGGGGAGAAGCAGGGCCGGCGGCTAAGAGGAGGCAAGAGGGGGAGGGAGAGGACTAGGGTTTCACACGCTAGTCCAAACCTAGGGTTTCACACGCCTAGGGTTTGGGTTTGGGTTTCACACACCTCACCCTGTTGTCACTCAACACAATAGTGGAGAAACATAAATTTGTTTATTCATTGCATCCTGAAGAGAAAAAATGAAAGGCCTATAAATAGGCTTACAACGACAGACGAAAAAGCCCACTAATCGAGGTGGGACTAAAAGTGAACAAACCAAATAATGAAACAGAAAAACAGTAGCCAACATGGCTAGAACCACATGCTCAGATGACGCCTCCTGCGCTGGTACACTTGCCAGGGCCGAGGCTCGATGTCCCCATCAATACCACAAGAGGCGTTGGTGGATTTCTTGTAAACCTGCCACCACCAGGATCCCAAGGAACTATAAGTCAAGAAAATAAAAGAAAGACATCAAAATCCATAACATAAATATCCTTTAATTATTTCAGAAATATTACATTGTCTTAAAAAATTATACGGCTACATGGGATCCGTTTACTATTAAAATACATAGAAGTTCCACTACGGTACCACACTGTCCGAGCCCATCTCCACCAACCATCACATTTTCGATGCATCGTAGTGGTGGGACCATTATTCTAGGGGCCATGGGATGAACCATAGGTGGATGCGTAAGATCGATCCACCATAGGGTGTGGCGGACACAGAAACTCTAAAAATTAAAAATTTTATCGTGGAAGGGGATAATCAAATCCTTATTCATCTCCTCTCGGATGTCGATTTTTCTCAACCATGGCGGATACAAAATATTATATCTGACTGCAGGATCATCACTCGGGGTTTCACCTCTTGTAGGTTCTCTCACGTGAAAATGGATTATAACTCTTGTGTCGATACCTTGATAAAAATTCAGTGATCCTCGTCCAAGGAAACATGGTAAAGTGCATGTCATGTGAAGCACGAGACCCATTGCTTACTAGTGAAGTAAAGTGATTACCGGTATCCCATGCACTCAAACTCTTAGCTAGTTTTTTTTTTTAAATATCCAAGACTCTTCCTAGCTAGTAAACAAAAAGGTTATCCACGTCGCCCTCAGCTTGCTCGCGGACGAGAGAGACCGCCTTTTGCCTTTATTCCCACACTCGAGGCAGCACCCAAGTCCTGTTATTTGCACAGTTCTGGCTAACTATGCGCACCCCCAACCACGAAGTTCTGCCACATGTTTGTCAATGAGTTGATGCCATGTACACGAGTCATTCTTGATAAGCAGTGCAAAGCCCTCTGACTGCCCAACTGCTCTCTCTTCCATTGTTTTCTTAATTTAATAATCATAGTACAAAGCCTTTAGAAATATGGAGTTTTTTTATTGGAAAATGTTAATTTGATTTCCTCACTTTGCTACTTTCACGATTGACACTTGTGTACGGCCCAATCACGATGTGCTACATCGTCCACTAAAACGGCACCGGACTGAAATCGAGTTGCTGGCTGGCAAATCAGTCTGCCCGATGTAGGAGGAACAAACTTTCCTATTGATCTTTTGGATTTTGTAGATCGTAGTGCTTGCAATTTTCATAGGTTTCAGTTTTCGTGTATGTAAAGTGGAATGTACTACTCACTCAACCCTATATCGATTGGGTGTGGGTGGAGATATCATCTTCCGACCACAAAAGAATTCCCCCACCCCCCACAGATTTATAATGGGCCATCATCCTCATGCCGCATATGTACGGCTAATCCAATACTTCACCTACTTTTTTATATAAGGTGTGGGAAGCAATGGATGCACTCCATCAGAATATCCATTGGTTATCAGTTGCACATGATTAATGAAACAAGGACATACGTTACACTTTGCTACCTCCGTTATGCCATTTTATAGGGAAGGAAAGAAATAGATTTACTGGCTGGCAAATTTAGACTTTCCTAAAAGGCACACACAAGATCGAAAACACTACAAGACGGGTACAAGAAAAGCATAGAAGCAGTACATCAGCCTGGCCACAGCAGTAGCTTCCACTGTGACGACACAACACACATACGGACACGATACTTATTTCAACGCAATGACGACACAACACACGTACGGACACGTCTGATTATTATTTCGAAGCAGCAACGAACGTCATATTCGGTGCGTGCATGCAGACACTGACTAACAATTCCCCTTGCAACGTCCATTTTCGCAATAACACCCACTACAGCAACGTCCGTCACCACCACCACATTTCTCGCCTCTCTCTTGACAATGGCTGCCGACTCCTCCACCTCCCTGCACCAATATGCTTGAGATGCACTCCTTCATGCAATAGCAGTAGCGTCTCACGCCCTTGCACTTGCCGCCCAAGGGGTAGCCCTTGCTAACGCAGTCCTTTGCGCAGTTCGCGCTAACTAAGCACACCCCAAACGCTTCGTTCTTCCAGTAACAAATGTCTTCCACCAGCTCATCTGCACCCGCCCCGTCCTCTGCCCACACCATCTCATCTGCACACACTGCGGAAAACATATATATATGTATCCATCACAACAGCTAGCAACACATTCATGCATGTGTGTGTGTAAACATGAGAGAGAGAGAGAGAGAAAGACTCACCGGTAGCAACGAGGATGAAGGAGACCAGCAGAAAGAGAAAAAGCATCGAACCCTTGGTCATGGAACCCATCCTCTACACTCCCCTGGATTAGCTTACTTACTTTGTGATTGCTTTGCACTGACTCGTACCATGTAGTGAGATATTTATAGTGTCCAAAAGATAAGCTGAAAGATAATAATCTTTTTCTTGGAGTCCGATGAAACATAGTAAAATGCATGCCATATTGCCATGTGAATCTCGAGACCCTCGGTTTACTATTAAAATTACACATGCAGCTAGTTTTTTTTTTTTTAATAACGAACGATGCATGTGGCGTTTTCATCTCTTGGCATATCCTCTAACATATTCGGACTTTAATTTTAATTATGGAAGACGTGGCCCACCAATCAGGTCGCAAAAATTAACACTCTCATGCTGCTAGAGCCATCCGCAATTATCCAAGCACTACAACGGATCTACCTAATTTCGACGGTTAAAAATGGTCGATAAATCATATAACAAGTGGCTTGGCCGTCGAATCTAGTCACCGTAATTGAATCTGTCGTAAAAGCTTTATTCGGTGATGGCCGCCATTTTTGTTGTCATTTATGAGGCGTGGTTCAGCCGCTGGATTTGTTTCGTCCCCGAATTTATTTACTCAGTAATTACAACGGTATGTATAGACCGCCGAATTAAATAGGACCATGATAAAAAACAAAACAGTGGGAGTTGAGAGAACCCAAACTCCTATCTCGACTAGAGCCCACCAAGTCTCACGAAGGCCCGAGGCTCATATTTACGGGAAGTGGAATCGATTCCTGCTCTCGAGAAGTGGAGCACGCACGACCATCTCATCTTCAAGTCACATGCGCTAAAGTAGGGAACGAATTCGTTTTATTTTAATAATGCACTGGAAATAAGAGCATGTAGAAGCTTTCTCTGATTGGACAACAATCTTTTGGGTTGGACGAGATTGATGATGATGTGATTCTCTAGGCACCATCGCCATTGATCTCCATGAGAAGGAGATAAAGGCGCAGCCGAGATGGTCCCCTTAGCTCGAGCTTTGCTATAAGATCCTCTCTAAGAAATCTCAATTTAGTCCAAACCAAAGGTTTGGGCCACTTCTTCTTTTCTTCATCTTCTTCAAAGAACACAGGTTTTGATTTTTTTTTTTTGGATCACAAGTTTCAGCCCCAATCTGCCTGCACTCATAATCGGATTTGCTCGACCATTTCCGACGACCCACCAACCCCTCCGGATGTGATACCTTTTTCGGCTGGGTGGACAATGGCCGCCGAATTTGTTCGACCATTTCCGGCGGCCCACCAACCCCGCCGGATATGAAACCTTTTTCGGCTACGTGGATGATGGCCGCCGGATTTGCCTGGCCATTTCCGGTGACCCACTAACCCCGCCGGATGTGATACGTTTTTTCGGCTGGATGGATGATGGCCGCCGGATTTGCTCGATCGTTTCCGGCGGCTCAACAACCCCGCCGGATTTGATGCCATTTTCGGCCGTTGGATCATGGCCGCCATTATGCTGCCACAAAAGAGGTTTCTTGCTGTAGTAAAGCCTCCTCATAGGAAACTTCAAGGGGGCAAAGTATAGCTAAGGTCAACACCTTCCATCGACTGTTGGAGGGGGATCATACGGCGACCGTAATCTCCCCCCCCAAGCTTTGAGAGCTCTGGAAAACAGAAAGTAGAGTTGGGAATAATGAATTCCGATATGGAATATTTACAGGATCTGCTATTTTATAGAGTTTTAGGAATATCTAGGGTTTTGTAAATATTCACTAGGATTTACCAGACCCCAGATAGTCTCCATGGACCTCAGGTAAGGCTGACGGATCCCACCATCATCGTCGTAGGCCTCAGGTGGGCCTGGCTAGTCCCAATGTTGTCTTCATAGGCCCCAAGCGGAGCTGGCATGCCCCACTGTCACGTTAGCCAGAGTTTGCACCCACAAAGTTGGAATGTCGAGTCTCTTGGCGGAAAAGAGGATAACCGGGTGATAGGTAAAAAGTCAATTGCCCACTCTGATACAATGTTAGGAGCCCTGACCCTAGGAGAGAGAGACAAGGGAGATGCTAGGGTTTTGGAAAAAGAGTTTGCATGCTTCTCATTAGGGCCAATGGGCCAAATATATAGGTAACTGCAAGGGTGTGCATCCCATACAATAGGGGTGGTGTATATGTTGTACAATGTTACTAACATAGACAATGATATATATATTTATCAGCCTCTTATCGATCTAATTCGATGGATTGTCCATCCACACATCCAACTTGGATATGTGCACGCAGATTTTACCGCTAACTATTGGTTCGATATGTTGTGCACCAATCGTATCCCTTTCAGATTACTACTCTAACTTGTGTATACGTACTAGATAATGCAGTTCAACACCAAACTCTGATACCATGTGAGATTTTTTCTATCCCAAAACCTATGTGTACGTTGAGATGATCGAGGTCCCATTTTACTTATAAGGATCAATGATACCATGTAGAGTTCGAGACCCTCTGTTTACTATTAAAGTAAAGTGATTTTAAGTTTTCCATGGACTCAGACTATTAGTTTTTTTTTCTTAATAACAAAAACGTGACGATTTTATCTCTTGGCATATCCTCCGATATATTAATGCTCTCATGCTGCTAGAGCCATCTGCAATTATCCAAATCTCCTCCTATGTAACATACAATAACGTGACCTTGACTTTTCTTCACCATGTGCTGCTAGAGCCATCTAAAAATAATTGCCATGTGGCACACGAGACCCCCCGTTTACTATTTAATTACGTAGGGGTTCCGCTACCGCTACTTACGAGTACCCCGCTGATTAAAAAATGCGGTATTAAACGTCCAACCCATCACCACCATATCCATCTCATTTTTCATGCATCATAGTGATGGGGCCGTTATTTTACGAGCCATGGGATGAACCCTAGTTGGATGCCTGATATCGACCATAAGGCCATCAGATGGTCCCTATGAATTTCGAAATAGGTATCGATATGATCAGTACCATAGAATATTTATTTCCGTTAAAGTAGATTGAGTCAGTATCCCATGCATTCAAGTTCTTAGTTGTTTTTTTTTAAAATTATGTGAACCTTGTTCACGGACAGAGCCACATGGGGGCCAGTTGCCCCTCCCAAACTTTGTGATAAATATACTCCCCCTCACGTGTAGGTATATTTTTTATGGTCCTTATCATGTGAATGATCGATGTGTGGAGACCACACCTAGCAGGTGAGTGATACGGCCATGTCATCTATCGTTTATCAAAAACGACAAGCATGGATGCCATGTGGTGGAAGAGTTATATATATCCGTGCGCAATGATCCTCCTCTGGGTCCGAGGAAACACAATAAAGTGCATGCCATGTGAAGCACGAGACCCTCGGTTTTCTATTAAAGTAACGTGATTGTCTAACTCTAGACCTGTTTTGTATTCGGTTAATATGCTGACTAGTAATTAAGTAAATCGCGTAAACAAAATATTTTGTTGCTATATGGATTCTAAAAGTAAATGACAGAAGAATTACTAATAGCGAAAAAGTTTTACTTCGAAAAGCCAAGTAAAACTTTTGATTGGCTTGTAGAAGACTTCATTGACTATGCCACATGAGCCAACGACACAATCGAGAGAGCACCATATGATGGATTCGAGTATTTGGGGAGTGACATGTGTCAATCATAGTTTTAACAACCACGCCCATGGGATGAAGAAGGGGAATGCCACCACCACCGACCATCACCGCCGCATTTCCCCGCCGGCTGTCAGCCACTACTCGTCGCCTGTCTCCACCCCTACCGACCTGCTGTCGCTCGTCCACCACCGCCCACCACGGTGCGGGCGATGGCGGTTGAGAGAGAAAATCAGGAAGAGAGAGAAATCGAAAAGAGAGAAATACAGGCGGAGAGAGAGATATCCGGGAAGTGAGAGATAAAGAGAGATCGGGGAAAGAAGAGAGGGAACGGCTGTGATCGCGAGAGAGTTTTGTCTAGTCAGCATTTGATTCCTTTTTGTCTAGTCAACGCAAAACCTCCGTCCCTTGTTATATAGATATCTATAGTGTCCAAAAGACGTGGCCATTGAATCTCGAGACCCTCTGTTTACTATTAAAGTAACCCATGCACTCGAACTATTGGCTATTTTTTTTTAATAACAAATTAAAGACGTGACACACCATTCGAATTGCAAAAATTATTGCTCTCATGCTGCTAGAGCCATCTGCAATTTCCAAACCTCCTCTTAGGAAACATACAATAACGTGACCTTCACTTTTCTTCACCATGAACTGCTATAGAAATCAAAAAAAATTGCCAAGTGACACACGAGACCCTCCGTTTACTATTAAACAAAGTTGGGTCCCTCTAGGGTATAACACCGAATCCATCTCCTCCATCCATCTCATGATTCTCATTTTCCATGCATCATAGTGGTGGGAGCATTATTCGAGAGGCCATGGGATGAATCGTTTGTGGACCTCTACTACTAGCACATGTGCAGATTAATCTTGCCATACTAGCTGCGGCAATTTATGAAGAGAATCCCTTGATTCTTGCTGCTGCTCATGTCATATTAGCTGTTAAAGCATATGCTAATAATGGATCCCATGATTATTGGAGTTGAATATTATGTACATAAGTGCATTCTTTTTGTATCTATGTAACTCTCTATAAAGAGATGATAGGGTGAACGAATGGTTAGGCTTCGGAGTTGACAGCAATACATTTTCTCTCTTCTTCCTATTTCAAATCTCTTGTGATATTCGTTAAGAATAACATGATCCCTACTTAATTCTTTTTCACCTTGTGCTGCTAGAGCCATCAATTGGAAAATGCGGCACACAAGACCCCCCCCCCCTTTACTATTTAATTACGATGGGGTTCTACCACGTAGTGGTTCCCCGTCAATTGAAAAATGCGGTACTAAACGTCCAACCCATCTCCACCATCCATCTCATTTTCCAATCATCATACTGGTGGAATCATTATTCTAGAGGCCATGGGATGAACCCTAGATGAATGCCTGAGATCAACCATAGGGCCATCGGATGGTTCCTATTAATTTCGATGTAGGTACCGATATGATCAAGTTCTTAGTTTTTTTTTTTTAAATTACCTCATGGACAGAGCCACATGGGGGCCAGTTGCCTCTTCAAGCAGATCGCATGCACTACGCGCAAGTAGTTGTGCCCCCCCTGTCATTTCAGGCTAATCACCCATACCACCACCCTCATGCCCACGTTGATCGATTATATTCGTTTGATGAAACGTAGTATCACGTGACCTTCTGGTTACTGGAAGAGCTATATATCTAGGACTGTCAATCTGGCCCTTCGGAGCTAGAGGGTACATTGCTTGGCCCGGCCCTCCAAAGCTCTCCCTTTCAGCACCGGGTGTCCCTTTTGATTATGTCCCCTGACTGACGGGTACAATATCCGACGTCACAAATTTTGGAACAGTGACGTGAGGTCACACCCACACTATCCGTTTATGAATCTGTGAGCACCAATGTGGGTCTACTAGCCATGCCGGCCTCGACAAGTTTGGCAGTATGTATGTTCTGGGGACTCAACGACGGATTCTACCGGCATGCGCTTGGGTATAACTGCACGAAGGAAGAACCATAAGTAAATAACACGAGTGAAGACTCAATTTCTTAGTATTCAAAGCGTCAACAAGGAAACAAACTTACCAGCCCACCAAGGGCTTGAGGGCCGAGCCGGGCCTAGTTTTCATAAGCCCTCCATGATGAGTGTCGGGCCAGGGAAACCTATGGCTCAGTCCTCCTATGCCCAATCCGGCCTCCATATACATAAATTATTATAATTTATATCATACTTATTAAGGGTTTAAATCAGTGGCTAAGTGGGACTAATCAGTTATTAGTTGGTCACTCACTGTGACCCTATAGGAATTGGAGTTATCAAGTTTGGATATATTAGTATTAAAGATATTATATAATATTCATAAGACTTATAATACTTTTTAAGTTGTATTATCAGTCTCAAGCATTAATAAATAAGTGGGGTTTTAAATGACTACCAAAAGCCTAAAGGCACTAGCATAAGAGTAATTTAGGGGTGTGTGTGTGTGTGGGGGGGGGGGGGGGGGGGGGGGGGGAGAAGATTTAACATTGGCCTTCCTTAATGACCTAACTGAAAAATAGACATGTCGATAATCCTTATCTGAGTGATATCAACCTGGCCCTTGATCGACCCTAGCCTGGCCCATCCCTAGCCCTTGAAGGGTCGAGTTAGGGCAAAGGGTAGGGTAGGGTTGGGAAGAACCAAGGGAATGCCACCTCCACCAACCGGCACCGCCACATTGCCCCGCAGGCTGTCAGCCACCACTCATCGCCATCCTCCATCCCTACTGACCGATGTACGGTCCCCCTCCAAACTGTGGGGGGGGGGGGGGGGGGGGGGGGGGGGATTATGGTCGCTGCACAGTCCCCTCCAATAGTTGATTGAAGGTGTTGACCTTCGAGATGTGGCTCTCTTGAGTGCTGAGCTACCACGTGTTGAGCTAACGTTGTAGAGTAGAGAGAGAGAGAAAGAGAGAGGAAGGGTTGACACAGAATGTGGTGATGAAGTTTGGGTCGAAGCCTACGTCTCCGTGCGGTAAGACGTAACCTTTGAATCCACTATCTCTAGAGAAGTAGAGCTATTCTCGGTAGGCCGAGGAGTGGTTATATAAGTAGACAGATGTGGAATAGATTGGACTGGAGTCTGAATACCAGAAAGCTCTGGGAGCTTTGGAAAAATAGAAAGTGGGATGTGAAATAATAAATTCCGGTCTGGAATATTTACATGATCTGCTATTTATAGAGGTTTTGGAATATCGGGGGTTTTGGTAAATACCCAGAGGGATTCATCAAACCCTAGATAGTATGTGTGGGCCCAAGTAGGGCTATGGATCCATTGTCGTCTCCGTGGGCCCCAAGCAGGGCCGCGGGTCCCACTGTCATCTCCGTGGACCCTAGGAAGGGCTGCGGGTCCGCACTGTCATCTTTGTGTACCCCAGGCAGGGCTGCGAGTCTTACTATCATCTATGTGACTCCAGGCAGGACTGCGGGTCCCACCTTTAGACGTTAGCCAGATTTTGCACCCACTGAGATACAAAGATAGTGAAAGAGATCGTGGGGAAGAGAGAGAGAGTGAGTGAGAGAGAGAGAGAGAAAGAGATCGTATGGGGGAGAGAGAATGAGAGACGAGGTGAGAGAGAGATCAGGGGAAGACAAAGCGAGAGATACGGAGAGAGAGAGAGTGAGAGAGAGAGAGAGAAAGACCGAAGGGAGAAAGAAAGTGAGATATAGGGGAAAGAGAGAGACGGAGAGAGAGAAAAAGAGAGAGATCGGGGGAAGAGATCGAGAGAGCGAACGACTGTGATCGCATGCACGGGAGAGTTTTGTCTAGTCAGCCGTGTTTCTTTATGTCTAGTCAGCTTTTTGTTCCGTTTGTCTTAATCAGCACAAAACCATCGTCCCTTGTTTTATAGCTAGATACTGTATATCAAAGGAATCGTGTGGAGTGGTTTGAGTGTGCTATAAACTCTGTGAGGTCTTGAGTTTAAACCTATAAAAATAACTATTAAAAAACACATGGTTTTTAGCCTAAACCCGGCTGACCCAACTCGAAATTCTTAATATATCTATACACGGGCCAAGTTGAGGCTCATACCCTTGGCCCAAGACCCGGCCCGACCTGACGAGCCTAACTGGTCTTTCCGGGCTTAGGATCTCTAGGCCTGAACCGGCCCGGCTCGGCCCGTTTTACACCCCTATATTGGTCCCTCTAACAAAGCATGTGTTTTTTAATGATAAAAATAGCCAATATGATTAATTAGCGTTAGGTCTCCCGATAGAAAAATATCCCTTTTATCCCGTCGTCCAGCTGTACACGTGAATGTGCAGTTGTACATGTGACACCGGTCCGAGCCTATCAAAAGTACTGTAGCAAAAGAGTAACAATCTTCGAAAATTGTTACTCTTTTGCTACAATAAAATCACTGTAGCAAAAAAATTTGTAAAATATTGCCAAACTTTTTCTAATGTGAAATCATTGTAGCAAGAGTACCAATTGCACAGATTGAGTAACAATCTGTGCAAATTGTTACTCTTTTGCTATAGTGAAATCATTGTAGTAATTTTTTTTGAGAAATCATTTCGGGGAAAAAAGATTACTACAGTAAAATCACTATATTAAAAGAATAACAATCTTTGCAGATTGAGTGACAATATTTGTAGAGTAACAATTTATGTAGATTGTTGCTCTTTGCCACAGTGATTCAGTGAAGTTATTGTAGCAGTTTATTTTTCCATGAAATCGTGTTAAAAAAAATTTACTACAGTGAAAGCACTGTAGCAAATCCGTGTGTTGAGTCATGTTGCAATAAGGATGGAGGGGCATGCACTAATGGATAGTTTGGTCATTAAAAAGGGATAAAAGTCACGTGTTAGACTTGCTCTGAACACGCGATCTAGTGT
>CANTAL010000276.1:0-5000 GCA_947650365.1 Chamaelirium japonicum
AAGGACGCATATCCACCAAAATTGATGATGTATAATATAATAAGGAATATGGAGCGGGTAGCGGGAATCGAACCCGCATCGTTAGCTTGGAAGGCTAGGGGTTATAGTCGACGTTGGTTGATCATTTTTAACGTCTCTAATTCAAAACCGAACATGAAATTTTTGTTTCATTCGGCTCCTTTTATGGAAGATCGATGTATTCCCAGAAAAAAAAATTACATCCATAACATCTATGTCCGCTTTTTTATCTGAATGCATTCAAATCTACTCGCTTTCTAGATGATCCCTCTAGAGGAGGAAAATCATTTCAAATCTGTCTAGTCTAGTTTCTTCGTTCCCTATTTCTACTCACAGAATCCTGAGGAAAAGAATTTTGTTTCCACCGAGCCGAAACAATATGCCGATGGTTCTAGTAAACCAAAACCGTCGTTTTCTAGCTAAAGGCTTCAATCTCCCCTTTACAACACAAAAATTGAAAATCTAGTTACGATTGGAAATCCACTTTTGTATCTTTATCCATGTATCCTTTACTCATACTCATTCAATTGGAAGAGTTGATCCAATGCAACAAAATTATGCTTCGCGATCCCATAATCCCATTTTTTCTTTATTCCATTTTTAATTGACCCTTGGATACAAACCGTGAGAATGTATATTCTTCCTCAAATATGCCATTGAGAGGCAAGGGATTAAACCCTTTTTAAGAAATAAAGTTTTGATTCGGAATATGAAAAAAACCGAAAGACCCCTTAACTATTTCAGTTTTTAATAGAACGAATCACACTTTTACCACTAAACTATACCCGCTACAATTTGATTATTGTATATAAATTGAGGGCCGTTTGTCGAACAAAGGGATGAGACACAATCAAGATAGCATCAGAATCATGAAAATTCTAGCGTTGACATGTATTTTGCCCCCGAGAAACTTGAAGAAAAAAAAAATAATAAAATATTCATTCTTAATAATAGGAATGGGGATGGAAATTGCCCTTGTTGCTGCTTTAATAACAAGTATTTATGATTTGATATCAAATCATGATTAAATTGTTTGAGCTAGATTCATTGGAACAAAAAAAGAAGTAATGGCCCGGCCAGTACTCCAGTACTTAATCGGGCCGGGGGAATAAACCTTTTGTACAAAATAAAAGAAGTAAGATATTCTTTCTATTTGTGATATCTCTTTCGAATTATTATATAAATTGAATTGTTGATCCAATTTTTAGATATCTTAATATGTATATATTATCTTTCTTATTTTCTCTTTTTATTTTATATTTATATATGTTTTATATTATATATTTATCTATTTTTATCTATTTTATTTTTCATATATCATTTCATATATCATATATATATATATATATTATCCTTCGTTATGTTATATATTGGTTTATATATTGTTATTTTTTTATATCCTTCTAATTCTAATTTCTAATAAGAAATAAGCAAGAAACCGAGGTTTTTTGATTAATCTTTACTTCAACTTCACGTGTCAGATTACATAAACATTTTTTTCTTTTTGAATTTGGAGAGATGGCTGAGTGGACTAAAGCGGCGGATTGCTAATCCGCTGTACGAGTTATTTGTACCGAGGGTTCGAATCCCTCTCTCTCCGCTCTCTCTGATCGCTCGAGACTTTCTATTTCTAATTCAAAAAAATACCAATCCCTTAATTTTATTATAATAAGATGTATGGAATAGATAAAATAATAAGAAAAAAGAATTCAGAAAAAAGCAAGAAAAAACTACAAATCTCTTTTTTATGTTTATTCCTCACGTCCGGGATTGCGTCCTGGATCATTAGATAAGAATCCGAAGATGAAGAGAGAAACAAAGAATATCACTACTGTATAAACGAAGAGTTTGAGAGTAAGCATTACACAATCTCCAAGATAAGATCATTTTTTTTTTTTGAAAAGGGGAATGGATTACTTCATTTTTTTTGTACCACATACGCGATTTTCACATGACACCTCAAAAAAAAAAAGAAGTGTTTTCTTGAAAAGAAACTAATTTTTTTATAATAAGATTCTGAGTCCTTCGTTATAAGAATTTTATTGTTATCTTCACAATTAGGTATTGTGGAAGACCCAATAAAGTCTTTGTTCGCTGGAAGGTCAGAACAAAGAAATAAATTATCAAAATGAATTGCTACGGTTATTCAATATACAAAATTTTGATTTTATGAATCTTTGATTCATAATGTAAGACTTATCCGATCTTATTAATTTTTAGAATCTTTTTTTTTTCAAAAAAATCATGAATTTAGGAAAGTATTAAAGATTTCATCGAAAACTTGCAGCAGCTTGCCAAACAAAGGCTAAGAGAAAAAAGAGTACAGGTATGATGGGCATAACATCTACGATTGGATTGAAAAAGGCATAAGCCTCGGGCAATTTAGCGAAAAAAAAACTATTTGAATAAAGGTCATAATTAAGACGGATACAGATTAAACTTAAGATATTAAGCATAACAAAAATTTTGTTCTTGTGGATTAGATAATTTTATTTTGATTGAGTTACTTTTATAAGATGAGGTAATATAAGGGAAAAATGAAAAGGCAGGCCAAAAAAATCCTTTTTATTTGAACTCTAACTCTCCCAAATCCAAAATTACTTTTTCCATTCTCAAACGAGAATACAAGGAATTATACTTTACATACAATATTTAAATTGAATTCCATGTAATGATCAATGAATTTTTTTTTCTATATCTATATCTATATCTATATGTGTCGAATCCTAGCAACAATATTTTCCGTATGTATTTGGGCTTGGGCTGGAATTGACGAATAACCAATACTTATAATAGTGTTTATTAGTGTTGAATAGAAATCTAAATGGGGCGTGGCCAAGCGGTAAGGCAGCGGGTTTTGGTCCCGTTACTCGGAGGTTCGAATCCTTCCGTCCCAGATCGTTTCTATCAGAAACGAAAGATCGAATCACATTGTATCCAACATTAAACAGAAAATTGTTAAAGAAAACAAAATCTGTATAAAAATAAAATGAACAAGGTCTATATATATATATAATATATTATGTATTGTTTCGGCTAAGTAAAAAAAAAAAAGATCTGTGATTCCTTAAATATCCATAATTACCTATGGTAACAATTGTTCCTTGTATATGATAGATACGAAAAAATAAGAATGAGAGGAGTCTTCTTTTATTTTTAAGATGAAAGAATTTGGAATAACTTATTTGGTTAAAATGATTTTGTTCGGGGATTGGGAATCTATTAAGGGTCCTTTTTTTTTTTTATGGGAATTTACCGGCAAAGGCGGGATCCATTTTTCTTATTATATCTCTATCGATTGAATGAGCTCGAGATTTTTTCTCTACCCCTTCCTTATTTTTTTCCATTAAAATTTCTGATTTATCTTGTGCCAATCCAACATAAGTCCTTATTTTTTATTTTGTTTACTTAAACAAAAATGGATTTTATTAACATTCCATTCATATTGACAATGTTGTAACGAATCAATATAATTCGATCATAGATAAATAGACCCTACCCGATATTTGTTTTTCCTTCACTTCACACTTCAGTCAAATTAGGGGTTTGCCGGATTTACTGTCATACAAGACGCATTTTCTTAACAAAAAAGAAAAAATGGATCAAGATAAAAATGGGTGTCAATTTTTAAATCTCTATTGGATTGGGAATCCGTTGTTTTTCGTCTGATCCGCTCATTTTGATATTTTGGTGTTTATGATTATCAATTTTTGATCATAAAATCTTTCTTTTACGTTTAGATTTTAGATTTGTGATTTGTTGCTAGTTCAATGTTTTGGTTTTGACGGGGTCCTCTGGAGTGCAATCCAAGAAAATTTTTTAATTTTGATCGTATCTACACTACACTACATATTTTTTTATCCGGGTTGCTAACTCAATGGTAGAGTACTCGGCTTTTAAGTGCGGCTATGATCTTTCACACATTTTGATGAAGTAACGAATTCGTCCAGACTATTGGTAGAGTCTATAAGACCACGACTGATCCTGAAAGGTAATGAAGGAAAAAACAGCATGTCGTAATAAGATAGAATTTTGAGTTTATCCTTACTAGATCGTTACAAAATATTGTTTTGATTTTTTGAAGGGGACAAAAGAAATTTACATTTACAGTTTTGTCTAGTGAATAAATGGATAGAGTCCTCTGGCTCCAATTCTGGTAAAACAAAAAGCAACGAGCTTATGTTCTTAATTTGAATGATTACCCGATCTAACTATATGTTAAAAATAGATTAGTGCCTGATGAGGGAAAGGGTTCTCCTATGAGTGGACCATTGATTCTTTATTCTTCTTTTTTTTTATGAATCCTAACTATTCTCCATTATAGATTGGAGACAGATGTGTAGAAGAAAGAGTATACTGATAAAGAAAATATAATTTATTCCAAAATCAAAAGAGCTATTGGGTTGCAAAAATAAAGGATTTTTGACCCTCTTGTAATTATAATGAACATAAACCGATTGGATAGAACAAGATAGGAAAGAGATCCGTTGATTGGACTCCCAGTCTCAGGGTATATCTTTTTATACTTAGTATTTTTATACTTAGTATTATATACTATATACATAATCTATACCCCTGTTCTGACCATATTATATTGCACTATGTATCATTTGATAACCCAAGACATACCCCCCTTGTCTACCTTTCAAGTAGAGAAATTTAAATGGAAGAATTACAAGGATATTTAGAAAAAGATAGATCTCGGCAACAACACTTCCTATATCCGCTTCTATTTCAGGAGTATATTTACACACTTGCTTATGATCATGGTTTAAATGGTTCGATTTTTTATGAACCCATGGAAATTTTAAGTTATGACAATAAATCTAGTTCCGTACTTGTGAAACATTTAATTACTCGAATGTATCAACAGAATTATTTGATTTATTCAATTAATGATTCTAACAAAAATCGATTCATTGGGCACAACAATGATTTTTATTCTAATTTTGATTCTCAAATGATATCAGAAGGTTTTGCAG
>CANTAL010000276.1:35000-52500 GCA_947650365.1 Chamaelirium japonicum
ATCAGGACAAAATAGATGAAACGGAAGAGATCCGGGTGAATGGAAAGGAAAAAACAAAGGATGAATTCAACTTTCACTTTAAAGAGACATGCTATAAAGATAGCCCAGTTTACGAGGATTCTTATCTTGATGGGTATCAAGATAATTGGGAATTGGGAAGACTTAAAGAACAAAAAAAGAAAAAGACCTATCTCCGATTTGAAAAACCTTTTATGACTTTTCTTTTCGATTATAAACGATGGAATCGTCCATTGCGATATATAAAAAATGATCGATTTGAAAATGCTGTACGAAATGAAATGTCACAATATTTTTTTTATACGTGTCCAAGTGATGGAAAACTAATAATTTCTTTTACATATCCACCCAGTTTATCCACTTTTTTGGAAATGATAGAACGGAAAATTTCTTTGTACACAATGGAAAAACTATTCCACGAAGACCTATATAATTATTGGATTTATACCAATGAACAAAAAAAGTACAACTTGAGAAATGAATTGATAAGTCGAATAAAAGTTCTAGAAAATGAGAATGAATCCATTGTTCTAGATGTATTCGAAAAGGGGACCAGATTATATAATAATGAAAATGAACAAGAATGCCTATCCAAAGCGTATGATCCTTGTTTGAACGGACCCTTTCGTGGAACAATAAAAAAACTCTATTCACGCGTAAACATAAATGATTTTTCTAAAGAGGATTCCATAGAAATTTTTTTGATAAATAAGATTCATGGTTTACTTCCTAATAATTATAATTCCCAAGAATTTAAACATCAAAAGAATCCGTTTAATTTTAATAGGGAAGCATTATTGAATGATGTTGGTAATTCCTTAACTTCAATTGGCGAAGTATCTTTTGAGTCCGAACCTCGTTTTAATTTGAAAATTTTTTTTTATTTATTGACAGAACAAAAAAAAATTGATTCAAAAAATCAAGCAAAATCTTTGAAATTTTTATTTGATATAATTAGAACCGATCAAAACGATCAAACAACAATTGGAATAGAAGAGATAAGTAAAAAGGTTCCTCGATGGTCATATAAATTGAGCGAGGATTTAGAGGAGCTGGAGGAAGAAAATGAGGAAGAATCGGCAGAAGATGAAGATCATGAGATTTGTTCAAGAAAATCAAAAATCGTGGTAATTTTTACTGATAACGATCAGAATACCAATACCGTTACTAGTAGTAATAATACTAGTAATAGTAATAGTGATCAAGAACAAGAACAAGAAGAAGAAGTGGCTTTGATACGTTACTCTCAACAATCGGATTTTCGTCGGGATATAATAAAAGGATCCATGCGTGCTCAAAGACGCAAAACTATTATTTTGGAAATGTTTCAAGCAAATGTGCATTCCCCACTTTTTCTGGATCGAATAGACAAAACATTTTTTTTTCCTCTCTTTGATATTTTTGAAATGACAAATCTCATTTTTAGGAATTGGGTCGGTACAGAATCGGAATTAAAAATTTCTGATTTTGAGGAAGAAGGAGCAAAAAAAAAAGAGAAAAAAGACGAAAATGACCGGATAACAATATCAGAAACTTGGGATACCATTATATGTGCTCAAGCAATAAGAGGTGCGATGTTATTAATCCAATCTTTTCTTAGAAAATACATTGTATTACCTTTATTAATAATAGCTAAAAATGTTGGCCGTATGTTATTATTCCAATTTCCCGAATGGTACGAGGATTTTAAGGAATGGAATAGAGAAATGCACGTTAAATGCACCTATAATGGCATTCAATTATCAGAAACAGAATTTCCCAAAAATTGGTTAACGGACGGGATTCAGATAAAGATTATATTTCCTTTCTGCCTGAAACCTTGGCGAAGATCTAAGGTATGGTCTCGTCATAGAGATTCAATGAAAAAAAAAAAAAAAAATTATTGTTTTTTAACAATATGGGGAATGGAAGCAGAACTTCCCTTCGGTTCTCCCCGAAAACGACCTTCTTTTTTTGAACCTATTTGTAAAGAGCTCGAAAGAACAATTAGAAAGGTGAAAAATAAATTTTTTATAGTTCTAAGAGTTTTAAAAGAAAGAAGAAAACGTTCTTTACAAATTTCAAAAAAAAAAAGAACAGGATGGATCAGAAAAATAGTTGTAGTTATAAAACGAATAATGAAGGAACTCGAAAAAATAAACCCAATTTTATTATTTGAATTTAGGAAAGGGAAAGTATATAAACCAAATGAAAACAGAAAAGATTCCAAAATCAAGAATAAAATTAATAATGAATCGACTATTCAAATTCGATCCATGAATTGGACAAATTATTTACTCCTAGAAAAAAAAATGAAAGATCTTTCTGATAGGATGATCACAATCAGGAATCAAATAGAACGAATTAGAAAAGACAAGAAAAAAATAGTTCTCACTTATGATGATAAAAGATCGGAATCGAAGAAATATATTTGGCATCTATTCAAAAGAAACAATATCCGCTTAATACGAAAATCAAATTATTTTATAAAATCTTTCATTGAAAAAATATACATAGATATCTTCCTGTGTACAATTAACATTCCAAGGATCCATGCACAACTTTTCTTTGAATCAAAGAAAAAGATTATCAATAAATCCATTTACAACGATGAAAAAAATAAAGAAGGAATTGATGAAACAAATCAAAATACAATGAACTTTATTTCGACTATAAAAAGGTCGTTTTATAATACTAATATTAGTAATAAGAATTTAAATAGTCATTGTGACTTATCTTACTTGTCACAAGCATATGTATTTTACAAATTATCACAAACCAAATTATTTAACAAGTATTACTTGAGATCTGTACTTCAAGATCGCGGTACTTATCATTATCTTAGGGATAAAATCGAGGATTATTGTATAAAACGAGGAATATTTGATTATAAAGCAAGGCATAAGAAAATTAAAAAGTCTGGGATGAATGAATGGAAAAACTGGTTAAAGGGCCATTATCAATACAATTTATCCCAGACAAAATGGTATCAATTGGAACAAAAAAAACGGCGAAATAGAGTCAATCAAGGTCGTACGATTCAAAATAAAGACTCAATTAAATTGGATTCGTATAAAAAAGAAAAAATTCATCATTACATGAAAGAAAATTATTATGCAGTGGATTCATTGATGAATCAAAAAGAAAAATTTAAAAAACACTACAGATATGATCTTTTATCACATAAATATATGAATTATGGGGATAATAAGGACAAGGACTCATATGTTTATGAATCAAAATTACAAGTAAACAGTAACCACGAAATTCAATATCCATATAATTTCAATACAACGAAACCCGACTCAATTTATGTATTAATAAATACAGTTATTAGTAATTATCTGGAAGATAGATATATTATTGATACGGATAAAAATCCGGATAGAAAATATTTTAATTGCAGAATTATCCATTTTTTTATTAGAAAGAATATTGATATTGAGACTTGGACCAATACGCATGTCAGCCCCAAGATTAATAAAAATACTAAGACTGAAACTAATAAGTATCAAAAAATGAAAAAAAAAGATATTTCGATTCATCAAGAAATCAAGCTATCCAATCAAAAAAGAAACTTTTTTGATTGGATAGGAATGAATCAAGAAAGATTCTATCGTAATCGTAACATATCAAATCTAGAATCTTGGTTGTTCACAGAATTTGTGCTACTTTTTGATACATATAAGATTCAACCCTGGATTATACCAATCAAATTACTTCTTTTAGATTTCCAAAGAAATAAAAATAGTAGTCAAAATAAAAACATCAATGTAAATCAAAAAAATAATACTCATCCATCATCCAATCAAAAAGAATATCTTGAATTAGAAAATTCCAACCAAGAAAAAAACGAACAACAGGGCAAAAGAGTTCTTGGATCAGATCTACGAAAACAAAAAAAAAAAAAAGATGAAGATTCCGCGAGATCAGACACTAAAAAACGTAAAAAGAAAAAAAAATCCAAGAGCAACAAAGAAGCAGAACTAGATTTCTTCCTGAAAAAATTTTTCCTTTTTCAATTAAGATGGGATGACCCCTTGAATCAAATTATGATCGATAATATCAAAGTGTATTGTATCCTACTTAGAATGACAAATCCAAGGGAAATTGCTATATCCTCGATTCAAAGAGAAGAAATGCGTCTGGATGTAATGCTGATTCAGAAGGATCTAGCTCTTACAGAATTGATAAAAAGGGGAATATTTATTATTGAACCAATTCGTTTATTTATAAAAAGGGATGGACAATTTATTATCTATCAAACCATAAGTATTGCATTGGTTGATAAGAATAAAGAAGAAATGAAAACTAATAGAAATAGAAAATCCATAAAAGAAAGACATGTTGATAAGAAGAATTTCGACAGATCCATTAGACAACATAGCAATATGCTTGTGAATCAAAAAAAAAATCATTATAATTTCCTTGTTCCAGAAAATATTCTATCTCCTAGACGCCGTAGAGAATTGAGAATTCGAATTTGTTTCAATTCCTGGAATTCAAATATTAATATTGTGGATATAAATCCAGTATTTTTCAAAGAAAAAAAGATAAGAAACTGCGGACAATTTTTGAATGAGGACGAGTGTCTTAATACAGATGCAAATAAATTTATTAAATTCAAATTGCTTCTTTGGCCCAATTATCGATTAGAAGATTTAGCTTGTATGAATCGCTATTGGTTTGATACCAATAACGGCAGTCGTTTCAGTATGTCAAGGATACAGATGTATCCAAAATTCAGAATTAGTTAATGATATATTGCCTATATATCGCATGACATATTCGGTAGATGTAGAAAGATGTACGCATACGTTGTGTTACATTTTAGTACATAATATAATACCGATTTAATGGCATATCAATTCAACTGGCTCTAGGAATAATAAATTGACAGAATGGTTTTTTGGTAAAAAGAAATCATTCTCTTTCGTAAATGTGTAAATGTATTATATCTTTTTCTATCCAAAACCAATTTTATGTTTGAAAGAAAATTAGTTTTGGATAGAATAAATACTAAATCAAAGTAGTATATATGAATAAACCTAAATTAAGCTTTTGTGTATACCAGATTCAAATCACTGGCATAATCATAATAATTATTATTCCTTATTGGTAAAATCTATAAAATAAAAAAGAAAGAAAAAAGAAAAAAGATGTTTAAGAATTTTGTTATGGTAAAAAATTCATCCATCTTGTTTATTCCAAAACAAGAAAAAGAAGAAAACAACAAAGGGTCTGTTGAATTTCAAGTATTAAATTTCACCAATAAGATACAGAGGCTTACTTCGCATTTGGAATTGCACAAAAAAGATTTTTTATCACAAAGAGGTCTACGAAGAATTCTGGGAAAACGTCAACGGCTGCTGACTTATTTGTCAAAGAAAAATAGAGTACGTTATAAGAAATTAATTAGTCAGTTAGATATTCGGGAGCCAAAAACTCGTTAATTTGAAGATTCGTTTTTTTTTTATTAATTGTTATTATATTTTTTCTTTTTAGAAATTTTGAGAAATTAGATTCTTAAATTAATAGAATAATGAATTAGGGAAGAAAAGATATGACTGCACCGGCCACAAGAAAAGATCTCATGATAGTCAATATGGGTCCTCACCACCCATCAATGCATGGTGTTCTTCGACTAATCGTTACTCTCGATGGTGAAGATGTTATTGACTGTGAACCCATATTGGGCTATTTACACAGAGGGATGGAGAAAATAGCAGAAAACCGAACAATTATACAATATTTGCCTTATGTAACCCGTTGGGATTATTTAGCTACTATGTTTACAGAAGCAATAACGGTCAATGCACCAGAACAACTGGGAAATGTTCAAGTACCTCAAAGGGCCAGCTATATCAGAGTCATTATGCTGGAGCTGAGTCGTATAGCTTCTCATTTGTTATGGCTTGGACCTTTTATGGCGGATATCGGTGCACAGACTCCCTTTTTCTATATTTTCAGAGAGAGAGAATTGCTCTATGATCTATTTGAAGCTGCCACAGGTATGCGAATGATGCATAATTATTTCCGTATCGGAGGAGTAGCTGCTGATCTACCTCATGGCTGGATAGATAAATGTTTAGATTTCTGTAATTATTTTTTAACAGGAGTTGTTGAATATCAAAAACTTATTACGCGGAATCCCATTTTTTTGGAACGCGTTGAAGGAGTGGGCATTATTGGTGGAGAGGAAGCAATAAGTTGGGGCTTATCAGGACCAATGTTACGAGCTTCTGGGATCCAATGGGATCTTCGTAAAATTGATCATTATGAATCTTACAATGAATTCGATTGGAAAGCTCAATGGCAAAAAGAAGGAGATTCATTAGCTCGGTATTTAGTACGAATCGGTGAAATGAGGGAATCCGTAAAAATTATTCAACAGGCTCTAGAAGGAATTCCTGGAGGACCTTATGAGAATTTAGAAGTTCGGCGTTTTGATAGAGCAAAAAATTCTGAATGGAATGATTTTGAATATAGATTCATTAGTAAAAAACCTTCCCCCCATTTTGAATTGTTGAAACAAGAACTTTATGTAAGAGTAGAAGCCCCAAAAGGAGAATTAGGAATTTATTTGATAGGAGATAGTAGTGTTTTTCCTTGGAGATGGAAAATTCGTCCACCCGGTTTCATAAATTTGCAAATTCTCCCTCAGCTAATTAAAAGAATGAAATTGGCGGATATCATGACGATACTGGGTAGTATAGATATCATTATGGGAGAAGTTGATCGTTGAAATGATAATTGGCACGACAGAAGTACAAACTATCAATTCTTTTTCTAAATTAGAATTCTTAAAAGAAATCTATGGATTTATCTGGCAGTTTGTCCCCGTTTTGATACTTATATTAGGAATCACGCTAGAGGTACTGGTAATTGTATGGTTAGAAAGAGAAATATCTGCGGCGATACAACAACGTATTGGGCCCGAATATACCGGCCCGTTGGGAATTCTTCAAGCTCTAGCAGACGGGACTAAACTACTTTTTAAAGAGGACCTTGTCCCATCTAGGGGGGATATTCATTTGTTTAGTGTCGGACCGTCTATAGCGGTCATATCAATTCTACTAAGTTTTTTAGTAATTCCTTTTGGATATCGACTTGTTTTAGCCGATCTCAGTATAGGTGTTTCTTTATGGATCTCCATTTCAAGTATTGCCCCCATTGGGCTTCTTATATCAGGATATGGATCAAATAATAAATATTCCTTTTCGGGTGGTTTACGAGCTGCTGCTCCATCTATTAGTTATGAAATACCATTAACTCTATGTGTATTATCAATATCTCTACGTGTGATTCGTTGGAACATGAACTTTTACTTCTCTCAGAAATGAAATAAAGGAAGGAAGCTTAATGTATTGAATAGGTATCTTCATTTTTTTTTTTTATTCATCATTCATTTAATTCAGGTCGATGAGTTAAACCAAATAGTTATATGAGTGAAACAAAACACCTTATAAATTTGTAGTAAGAGGATAAAATCTCATTCCCTATATACAAAAAAGTGAAAGTAAACATAAGCAGTGAAAACTGTTTATCCCAAGATTCTTTGATTAGTCATCATATCTTGAAGCGGGCGCAAAAGATCAACTGTATGGAGTTTCTACTACTGTCTTGTATATATTACCATATTGGGAATCAATCAAGAATCAGCGAACAGTTAGGAACACAAAGGTACACAAAGGATTAGTAATGAAGATAATGTAAGGTATCAAAAAAAGGTTTTTTTGCCTAAAACGAATCATAACAGGGGCTTTAAGTTGGTAGAAATGATCAAGCAGTACTTCCCCACGATTTCGATCTAGAGTATGCTCCTATTCACTGAATAAAGAAATGACTATTAAGAACGAATTAATCCTTTATTATTATTATTAATATTCTTTTTTTTTTTTTAAGAGTACTCTCTTCTGAGAAAGAAGAACAAGAACAAAAGAAATAGAATGTCATAATAGAATGGAAAAATAAAAAAAGATCTTTTTTTATTTTATTTCCTCCATATATATATATCATATCCATACATGTGGAATTCTTATTATTTATGATTCATGAACTAGTGACTAATTCTTTCTATCTATAGATAGATATAACGAGTATTTTATTTTTATTGAAGGATTTAATTATTACCGAACAAAGATTCATTTTAATTATAAGGGACGAGATCAATTCGAAAGCACGTTTTTTATTTATTTTAGCAGACAGAATTTCATTGGTCTAATTTTGGAAACTCTCCAATGTATTTTATCGTATCTACCCTCCAAAGATACCGATAATACGGAACAGGTCTTTACATTTATTTGTGGCCATAGAGGAGCCGTATGAGGTAAAAATCTCATGTACGGTTTTGGAATAGTGATGGGAGCAGTGATGTTATTATCAACTATGATTATCTAACAGTTTAAGTACAGTTGATGTTGTTGAGGCACAGTCAAAATATGGTTTTTGGGGGTGGAATCTGTGGCGGCAACCCATAGGGTTTATAGTTTTTTTCATTTCTTCTTTGGCAGAATGTGAGAGATTACCCTTTGATTTACCAGAAGCGGAGGAGGAATTAGTAGCAGGTTATCAAACCGAATATTCGGGTATAAAATATGGGTTATTTTACGTTGCTTCTTACCTAAATCTATTAGTTTCTTCATTATTTATAACAGTTCTTTATTTAGGTGGGTGGAATTTTTCTATTCCGTACATATTCATTTCTGAACCTTTCGGAATAAATGGAGTCTTTGGAATGATAATTGATATCTTTATTACATTAGCTAAAGCTTATTTGTTTCTGTTCATCTCTATCACAACAAGATGGACTTTACCTAGGATGAGAATGGACCAGCTATTAAATCTTGGATGGAAATTTCTTTTACCTATTTCTCTAGGTAATTTATTATTGACAACTTCTTTCCAACTTGTTTCACTATAAATAACAGAATACAATAACGATATTCTATGCTCATAGCCTCTCTCAAACAAGAGAAAAAAAGCATCCATTTATTCATCAATATATAAAATATGTTCCCTATGATAACTGGGTTCGTGAATTATGGTCAACAAATAATACGAGCCGCAAGGTACATTGGTCAAAGTTTCATAATTACCTTATCCCATACAAATCGTTTACCTATAACTATTCAATATCCTTATGAAAAATCGATCACATCAGAGCGTTTCCGCGGTCGAATCCATTTTGAATTTGATAAGTGTATTGCTTGTGAAGTATGTGTTCGTGTATGCCCTATAGATCTACCCGTTGTTGATTGGAGATTTGAAAGAGATATTAAAAAGAAACGATTGCTTAATTATAGTATTGATTTTGGTGTATGTATATTTTGTGGTAACTGTGTCGAATATTGTCCAACAAACTGTTTATCGATGACTGAAGAATATGAACTTTCTACTTATGATCGTCACGAATTGAATTATAATCAAATTGCTTTGGGTCGGTTACCAACGTCAGTAATTTGGGATTACACAATTCAAACCGTTATGAATTCGACTCAAATCAAAATATACAAAGAAAAATCCCTCGATTCAAGAACGATTACCAATTACTAAGATCTTCTTTTTCGCAATTTTGATAGAAAGGATACTTTTCATTTTGGTTAGTCAGTAACTGTAAATAATAACTAATAATTGTTGAGAATCGCTGTTTGATTTAAACTGAGAATATATTTTTAGTGATGATTTTGAAATATAAAATTTCAACTACCCTTTTCTTTCTCAGAAAAAAAGTAGGATTGGTCTAAAAACTTTATCTATATCGATATTAATCTATACTACATTAATATTTAATTTAGTAACGTATAATATACAATAAAAACGAGGTAAGCTCTTTTCCCTTCCTGGACTATTCAGCAAGGTCATGAAATCTTTAGACTTATTTTATACATAATGGATTTATCTGAACCAATACATGATATTCTTGTAGTATTTCTAGGATCAGTTCTTATATTAGGGGGTCTGGGAGTAGTCTTATTTACCAATCCAATTTATTCTGCCTTTTCGTTGGGATTGGTTCTTGTTTGTATATCCTTATTATATATTCCATCGAATTCCTATTTTGTAGCTGCTGCACAACTCCTTATTTATGTAGGAGCCATAAATGTCTTAATCATATTTGCTGTAATGTTCATGAATGGTTCAGAATATTTCAACGATTCTCGTCTTTTGACCGTCGGAGATGGGGCCACTTCACTGGTTTGTATAAGTATTCTTTTTTCACTAATTACTACTATTCCAGATACATCATGGTACGGAATTCTTTGGACTACAAGATCAAACCATATTCTAGAGCAGGACCTAATAATTAACGTTCAACAAACTGGGATTCATTTATCAACAGATTTTTATCTTCCCTTTGAACTCATTTCTATAATTCTATTAGTTTCCTTAATAGGCGCAATTACTATGGCTCGTCAATAAAAAATACTTAGAATTAAAAAAGTCTAAAAATTTACAATTTTGAATAAAAAAAAAATAGAAAGTTTAAAGTTTTTAGTTAAATCTATTGCCAATACCAACTTTTATTCTGTAATTGTTCTATTCTAGTCAATCAAATCAGTCGAATTGTTGTTAATATTGAAATGAATCGAGATTCACGAGGAGTTAGTCGATGATGTTCGAGCATGTACTTTTTTTAAGTATCTATTTATTTTCTATCGGTATCTACGGATTAATCACAAGTCGAAACATGGTTAGAGCGCTTATGTGTCTTGAGCTTATACTAAATTCGGTTAATATAAATCTCGTAACATTTTCTGATTTATTTGATAATCGCCAATTAAAAGGAGACGTTTTCTCAATCTTTGTCATAGCTATTGCAGCCGCGGAAGCAGTTATTGGGCTAGCTATTGTTTCGTCGATCCATCATAACATAAAATCAACTCGTATCAATCAATCAAATTTGTTGAATAATTAGTTGTAATCATTCATTATGTAATAATATTATTATTTATTAAAATTCTACTAATATGGAATATTAATGAATATTTCCTATTCAATATTGGATTTTGGATTGTTGACCAATTTGAATTCATATGTGCGACTTATTTATATGACTGTGATTGTTGAAACATAAATCAAAGTTTCTTGGCACTTTTTCATGAACAGGTTTATAAATATATTTATTCTAAAAAAAAAAAAAAATGGATAAAAATCACTGATTTGTCTGGTGTCTACAATATAAATATATAATTAATTCATTTACTACTGATTTTACCATACCAGATCAAAAATTTTTTATGTTCAAAACTAGAATTTATAGTTTCAATGTCACATTCAGTAAAAATTTATGATACATGTATAGGGTGTACTCAATGTGTACGAGCCTGTCCCACGGATGTACTGGAAATGATACCTTGGGACGGATGTAAAGCTAAGCAAATTGCTTCTGCACCAAGAACCGAAGATTGTGTAGGTTGTAAGAGATGTGAATCCGCTTGCCCAACGGATTTTTTGAGTGTCCGTGTTTATTTATGGCATGAAACAACTCGCAGCATGGGTTTAGCCTATTGATTGATACGTTACAAAAAAATCCACTTGAATCATTATCATTTGATTCCTCTTTACCGACAAAAGCCCCTACTCTAATTATAATATATATATATATTATTCTGAGCACGGGCTTTTCTGGTTAAAGCGTATCTTGTCTTTATCACGAGTTATTTTCCTTTGTTAACAATACTTGTTGTTTTGCCGGTATTTGCGGGTTCTTCAATTTTTATTCCCCCTCATGGGGGGAATAAGGCGTTTCGGTGGTATACTCTATGTATATGCTTATTAGAACTCCTTCTAACGACTTATGCATTCTGTTACCATTTCCAATTGGATGACCCATTAATCCAATTGGAAGAAGATTTTCAATGGATAAATATTTTGGATTTTCACTGGAGACTGGGAATCGACGGGCTTTCCATAGGACCTATTTTACTGACAGGATTTATTGCCACTTTAGCTACTTTAGCGGCTTGGCCCGTTACTCGAAATTCGCGATTATTTTATTTCCTGATGTTAGCAATGTACAGTGGTCAAATAGGATCATTTTCTTCTCGGGACCTTTTACTTTTTTTCATCATGTGGGAGTTAGAATTAATTCCTGTTTACTTACTTTTATCCATGTGGGGGGGAAAGAAACGTCTGTACTCGGCTACAAAGTTTATTTTGTACACTGCGGGGGGTTCCATTTTTCTCTTAATAGGAGTTCTAGGTATAGGTTTATATGGTTCCAATGAGCCAACATTAGATTTTGAAAGATTAGCTAATCAATCATATCCTGTGGCATTGGAAATAATATTCTATTTCGGTTTCCTTATTGTTTATGCTGTCAAATCGCCGATTATCCCCCTACATACTTGGTTACCAGATACCCACGGAGAGGCACATTACAGTACATGTATGCTTCTAGCTGGAATCTTATTGAAAATGGGAGCATATGGATTGATTCGGATCAATATGGAATTATTACCCCACGCTCATTCTATATTTTCTCCCTGGTTTGTGATAGCGGGAACAATGCAAATAATCTATGCAGCTTCAACCTCTTTTGGTCAACGCAATTTAAAAAAGAAAATAGCCTATTCTTCCGTATCTCACATGGGTTTCACAATTATAGGAATTGGTTCTATAACTAACATGGGACTAAACGGAGCCATTTTACAAATACTTTCTCATGGATTTATTGGCGCTGCACTTTTTTTCTTGGCGGGAACGAGTTGTGATAGAATACGTCTTGTTTATCTCGACAAAATGGGGGGGATATCTATCCCAATGCCAAAAATATTTACCCTGTTCAGTAGTTTCTCGATGGCTTCTCTTGCATTGCCAGGAATGAGTGGTTTTGTTGCAGAATTAGTAGTATTTTTGGGAATAATTACCAGCTCAAAATATCTTTTAATGCCAAAAGTGCTAATTACTTTTGTAATGGCAATTGGAATGATATTAACTCCTATTTATTTATTATCTATGTTACGTCAGATGTTCCACGGATACAAGCTATTCAATGCCCCAAACTCCATTTTTGTCGATTATGGACCACGAGAACTCTTTGTTTCGATCTGTATCTTTCTACCCGTAATAGGGATTGGTATTTATCCGGATTTAGTTCTCTTGTTATCAGTTGATAAGGTACAGGCTATCCTATCTAATTATTTTTATAGATAGTTTTTATTAATGAAACAGAAAGTATTAAAATTCTGTGAATTTAATATTTTAAAAATAGTTTGCTTAGAAAAAAAAAAGGAAGTGAATTAAAATTGTAATGAGATGCCTCTCGAGTTTTTGAGAACCATTTGACCCCTTGAGCAAAACGGTTCTCAAAAACTAGCACAAACTTTTGTTACATTATATATGAATATATGAGACAATCTTCTTATTTATTTTTCATGTAGTTTATTCAATTAAAATTATGTTAATGCGAATGAACCATAACTATGTAGACCTATTCCTAATAGATTGATCCCAAAATAGCATATCCAAATTATAAGAAATCCTATAGAAGCTACAAGTGCCGAATTCATATCTTGTAAACTTTGATTTGTTTTAGTATGCGAATAAATCGCGAATATGGTCCAAGTAATAAATGCCCAAGTTTCCTTGGGGTCCCAATTCCAATAAGATCCCCATGTCTCATTAGCCCATACTGCTCCAGAAATAATGCCTATGGTTAAAAGGGTAAATCCTAAACTAATGACACGATAACTCCAATAATCCAAACGCCGAGTCAATTGATATTTGTAATAATTTTGAAATGAAAAAAAAGAAGTGTTTTTTAAAACACTTCTTTTCTCATTCAAGTATTTGATCTCGCCAAAGAAAAATTTCTTAATTAAGAAATTTTTTCTTTTCAAAAAAATATCGATGTTTTTTTGAAATGTAATGACTAGAAGAGCGACTGATAATAATGATCCGCATAAAAGAGCTGCATAGCTCAATAACATCATACTTACGTGCATCATTAACCACTGAGATTGTAGAGCAGGTACTAATATTGCAGATGGATGCATTTTGGTTGAAAGACCCGACGTGGCGAAACCTTGGGTAAAAATAGCACTTGGTGCGGTTATTGCGCTTAAATAATTTTTTTGGTTCCGTATCTTAATCTTAGAAATCATATAAATAATGGAAAAACCCCATGAAAGGAAAATTAATGACTCGTATAAATTACTTAATGGGAAATGTCCCGAATAAATCCAACGAATAACTAATAATCCTGTTATAGAAAAAAGGGTAGCTATCATCCCCTTTTCCGACGAATCGCGTAATCCTACGATTTTGTGGACTAATAAGGTCATCAAATGAATTGTAATCACCATTAAAATAATCGAAAAAGAAATATGAGTTAATATATGTTCGAAAGTCACAAATATCATAAAAGGAGCCCCATTACATAATTTAAATTGGAAATTAAATACATTATAGGATCCATTATGTCCCTTTTAGGAGATGCCGCCACTCGGACTCGAACCGAGATGCTCTAGCACTGCTTCCTAAGAGCAGCGTGTCTACCGATTTCACCATGGCGGCTTACTTTAAATAATAATAAATAATAGTTACTTCATCTCGAGTCGTCGAGATTCAAGGATTCAATCTAGTTTAGGAAACTTTAGAATCGACGACTAAAGCTCATTTAAATTTTTTAATTAATTGAATATGTGAATGTTAAATAACCCTTAGTTAGTATTACCGTAGGATTCAGTTTTAACAATCAACTTTCGCGTACTAGAAACTGGGTTCTCCCAGAACGGTTGGAACTCGATAGTTTTGTTCTCAGTCGAGGTATAGAACTCAAAATTGTCCTTTTTTCTATGTTTTTTTTGAATCTATGAAATAAACAAAATAAAATAAATCGAATTTACTATGTATCACAATTTCATCACTAAATTAAAGGAATTTTTCTAACTATTTTGATACCTTAGTATGATTAAGTATTAATACTATTCGTTAGTGCCCATAATTTTTATGATAACATTTCCTAAATCCAATTAAGTTTTGGGCTAGACAGATAAGAAAATAAGAAAAGAGTTTCAATCTCTATCAATTCACTTTTCCTACTAGGAAAAGTGAATTGATAGAGATTGAAACAATAATCATCTCACAAATTAACATTAACTATAAAATATACTATATAGGGTGTAAAACTAAAAATAATAATAATACTTATAGAATAGACTTATAGAATATAAGTAGAATAGAAGCCAATAGGCGGAAGAATTCTTATTTTACATACCATGACAGCTAGTTCTAACTAATATTGAGGAGTTCAATACATTAGTTAATGTGAATCATTCGTCTTGAATTAAAAAAAAAAGTTTAAGCCCTTCCTGGTATGTCGATTCAGATCATTCCAAGACTTTATTACTTGTTTGTCGCACAAAAAAACTTTTCGAGTGCCCGGTGGAAACCGATTTAGCCAAAGAAAGGGCTTTTACTGCAGTTAAATATCCCTTCTTCTTCCAAATATTTTTACGAATACGTTTTTTTGACATAGAAGTACGTTTTTTTGGAACCACCATTCAAAAAGTAGTACTCATTTTTATCGTTGTATGTGAAAGACATGTATTGTTCAAAATAGATCATTCTTTTTAGTCATTATCCATACTTATCCCGCGGATAATAAATTTCATAACATAACATACAAAATACAAACAAGAATACAAATATATATATATGTATATATATATATATATATATATATATATATATAAGTGCCCATCGTATATCACCGATATGTGGATAAAAAAAATAGAAGAGACTCTGATTTTAAAAAGTAAAATCCTTTTTTTTTTTTCTATTAATTGATTAATGATTAAGTTCAGAGTGCCGTGCCATCCCTATAATTTAAATTCTAATTAAATTAGAATTAGTAGTTAATCTCTTAAACAAGACATTCTATTACCCAAGAAAGATAACTCTAGCCAATTTTGAATTTCAGTTCTATACGAAGTAAGGAATATCATAGCATAGTATTTGCAAAAAACATAAGTTTTCCTTATTGGACTCAAATCAATCAGTTCCAAAATGGGTTAGATAATTACTAAAAAAAAAAAAAAATGAATTAGAATAACTTTAGAATAACTAAGGTCCCCTTTATTGATTCAAAATATTGATGGATACTATGACACATATTCCAATTAAGCGCCGTTTTTGGTATAACAGTTTTTCTTACTATATAGTATGGTTATAAATCCTTAGAATATGATAGTAGTAGTATAGTATCATGACGAAAAATTTCATATTCTGTAATATTATTTTTATAAATATATTTTTTTTTTATGGAACATACATATCAATATGCATGGATAATACCCTTTCTTCCACTTACAGTTACTATGTCAATAGGATTTGGACTTTTGCTTATTCCTACAGCAACGAAAAATATTCGTCGTATGTGGGCTTTTATTAGTGTTTTAATGCTAAGTATAATTATGGTGTTTTCGGCTAATCTGTCTATTCAGCAAATAAATGGAGGTTTTATTTATCAATATCTATGGTCTTGGACCATCAATAATGATTTTTCGTTAGAGTTTGGATACTTGATCGATCCACTTACTTCGATTATGTCAATACTAATTACTACTGCGGGGATTATGGTTCTTATTTATAGTGACAATTATATGTCTCACGATCAAGGATATTTGAGATTTTTTGCTTATATGAGTTTTTCCAATACTTCTATGTTGGGATTAGTTACTAGTTCCAATTTGATACAAATTTATATTTTTTGGGAACTGGTGGGAATGTGTTCGTATTTATTAATAGGTTTTTGGTTTACACGCCCGATTGCAGCAAGTGCTTGCCAAAAAGCTTTTGTAACGAATCGTGTAGGGGATTTTGGTTTATTATTAGGAATCTTAGGTTTTTATTGGATAACAGGCAGTTTCGAATTTCGGGATTTGTTCAAAATAGTTAAAAACTTGATCCAGAATAATGAGGTCAATTCTTTATTTGATACTACGTGTGGCTCTTTATTGTTTGTCGGCGCAATTGCTAAATCTGCACAATTTCCCCTTCACGTATGGTTACCTGATGCCATGGAGGGACCCACCCCCATTTCGGCTCTTATACACGCAGCTACCATGGTAGCTGCGGGAATTTTCCTTGTAGCTCGGCTTCTTCCTCTTTTCATGGTCATACCTTACATAATGAATCTCCTTTCTTTAATAGGCGTAATAACAGTACTATTAGGAGCCACTTTAGCTCTTGCTCAAGGAGACATTAAAAAAAGTTTAGCCTATTCTACAATGTCTCAATTGGGTTATATTATGTTAGCTCTAGGTATAGGTTCTTATCGAGCTGCTTTATTCCATTTGATCACCCATGCCTATTCTAAAGCTTTATTGTTTTTGGGATCCGGATCTATTATTCATTCAATGGAACCTATTGTTGGATATTCACCGGATAAAAGTCAAAATATGGTCCTTATGGGCGGTTTAACAAGATATGTTCCAATTACAAGAATTACTTTTTTATTTGGTACACTTTCTCTTTGTGGGATTCCACCTCTTGC
>CANTAL010000276.1:75000-85000 GCA_947650365.1 Chamaelirium japonicum
GTGACTTGGACAAAAAGAGAAGTGACTTAGACAAAAAGAAACGAAGTGACTTAGACAAATCTTGTTTGTCGATAGCCTCGGACCAATCAATCGAATATTGATTAATACGTAATCGATCGAACACTACTTGAAAACGGTTCTTCTGTTCAGAAAGAAAATGTTCCAAATGTTCCTGGAAATTCTTGCTCCCATTAGACCATTTGTATCTATATGCATCAGGATCCCGATTCATGGATCTCTCGGTTCGAGAAATAAGAGGATCAAACCATTTCTTCTGACTCTTTTTCAAATTCGATAAATGTTGGTTGATCGTATATTTCATTATAGTTATATGATTCAGAGTATCATTTCCTATTTGATCCCTTTGAATTCCATATTCGAAGTTGCGATCGGATCTATTCATTAAAAAGAATCGATTCGATACATTTCTTATGTACCCATAGGTGCTATATTGGATTTGAATCAGATTTCGGATCAATCCATATTGATTGACTGCCTCCATTATGTTGTTGCTAGCAAATACCGCCGTTTTTTGTTTTGGATCTTCCAAATCATTCCCGCAGTAGATCCGGACCGATTTTTTTCTGATCCTTCGATCAAAAGATTCATTCTCTTCATAAAAAAGAGGAGGTAGAATCAATAAAAATTGATTTTTCGATTCATCTCCGGAGTTGAATACCTTATTCAAGAATTTTTTTGGATCTAACCCGTAGGAATCAATAGAAAAGGCAAATCCCCTATGATACACCAGATCCGGCCCGGTTATTGATAGAGTGAATAGATCTGCCATTTCTTGAAATCTCTCTTCTGATTCAAAATCGTGGTGTAACGTGTATCCCCCCTTGTTCCGGTCATGGAATAGATGAAATAAATCAAAAAATGGATTTTTGTTCAAGAATGAAATCTTATTTGAACTGTCCATATCCGGTTCATCCTTCGGAACCATATCAGATCCCGGATCGGATGAAATAGGATGAATTGAGACGGTATTTTGTAAATAGGTAATTATCTTGAATATATCAACCATTTCTTTATTTTCCGATCGCCTGGAAGGAACAAACGAAACATCTTGTTTTTTCTTCAAAAATTTCTGATCTCTAGTGGACCTCTCAGTAGGATTCGAACCCAGATGAAGTTCTGACCATCTGTCAGAGAAAAAAGAACGAATTGATCTTGTAGGATTCACAAGAAATTCTTCGATTTCTTCCGGAAGCAGATGATTATTCATCTGCTTCTCACGTTCCGTGAATAGCCGGGACGTTGAGGAAGATCCAAAAAGGCATTTCGGGAATCGATCTGATTCTATCTCTGTTCCTTCCGTTTGAAGAAAGGAAGGATCCAAAGAATCGATCTTTCTTTTAGTTGCTGAATCTCTCTTTGATCGATCAATGTGTGATTATTCGGAATCCTCATTTCTAATGGAATCGAAATGATCTCTGGATTGATCAGAAGATCCTTTCAATTGGCTTAGAATCCGTTACTTGGAACGAAAATGGATCTTGTGGAATCATATTGAATATTTGACAATACATTCCGTACCTTGCTAAAAAACCGATCCTGGGTTTACCAACCACACATTGTCTAACCAAATCAAATTCTCTACGTTCCTCAAAAATCCGATTCGTGCTGATTCTTCCCCCAACTAACGAAGAGATCTTGGCGGAATTGCCACATATGAAATTGAGCACAATTTTGCAAAGAAATACTCCACTTGTTTCTCAAGAAGAGATGGGAAACATGCTCAATATCATTTGATTGAATAGTTGCCTCAGCTCCTTGTTGTTTGAAGAAACCCCCCCCCTTCAATTGGTCTTTTTTCACGAAAAGCAGACATGAGATAACAAATCAAGTCTTTCCCTAAGACTTCGAATAGCTGTCAAAATTCAAGTTGATTATGTTTCGCTTCTTCCTCGGAGAAAGACGATCAAACAATTCCCAATCATGGTCCTTGCGGATCGGATCATCCATATAGGATAAAAAAAGAAACTCCAGATATTTGCTATCTTTCCCTTTGAATGAGATCTCAATTCCAGCTACGGTTTCATTAGATACCTTACAACTAGAATCCCTCTTTTTTCCGATCCGGTTCCTCCACCACCGCGAACCCCGGTTAGATTCAGGCATGATACACTTTTTATTTATTGGGAGAACCCAAGTACTCTCTTGCGGATCCATGAAACAACTCTCAGAATCTTTTTCCCTTTTGGAAGATACAGAAGCGAAACAATCAACCTATTGATATTGGAAGACCAAAAAGATTCTCCCAATGTCTCATTTCTGGGTCCAATGGAATTCATAGGTATAGGAAGAAGCCCATCAAATAGAGAGATTTTTTCTTTCGACATCTTTCGATTGTTAATACGAGATATAAGGACCGCTACTACAAGCAGTACTACACCTTGATCGTGAATATCGATTGCTTCTTGAACCTGTGAATCACGTGAAGTAGGATACTCCAAATTCGGGGGTCAAAGAGTTTCATAAAACGTTCTTGGTGGAAAAAAATGTGAGTGAAAGATCCCACTGAATCGAATTTGATCCATGAATCTAAGAAATAGTGAGAATTCTTGATCTCTCTCAATTCGAAGATCCAGGATTTGAATTGATGTCGTTTCATTGATTCCTCCTAAAGATTTCATTTCAATTGGAATTTGGTTATTCACGATGTACGATGATCCTTGTTAAGCATCCATGGCTGAATGGTTAAAGCGCCCAACTCATAATTGGCAAATTCGTAGGTTCAATTCCTGCTGGATGCACGCCAAATGGGAACGTTCAATAAGTCTATTGGAATTGGCTCTGTATCAATGGAATCTCATCATACATACATAACGAATTGGTATATTCATACCATAACATATGAACAGTAAGAACTAGAATTCTTATCGATACTGGAACTCATAGGAAGAAATGGATTTATGGATGGAATCAAATATGCAGTATTTACAGAAAAAAGTATTCGGTTATTGGGAACAATCAATATACTTCTAATGTCGAATCAGGATCAACTAGGACAGAAATAAAGCATTGGGTCGAACTCTTTCTTTGGTGTCAAGGTAATAGCTATGAATAGTCATCGACTCCCGGGAAAGGGTAGAAGGATGGGACCCTATTATGGGACATACAATGCATTACAAACGTATGATCATTACACTTCAACCGGGTTATTCTATTCCACCTCTTATAGAGAAAAGAACTTAAAGCAAAATACTTAATAACACGGCGATACATTTATACAAAACTTCTACCCGAGCACACGCAATGTAGCCATAGATAATCCAAGTGAAATCCAATCCACGAATAATTTGATCTATGGACAGCATCGTTGTAGTAAAGGTCGTAATGCCAGAGGAATCATTACCGCAGCATAGAGGGGGGGGTCATAAGCGTCTATACCGAAAAATCGATTTTAGACGGAATGAAAAAGACATATCTGGTAGAATCGTAACCATAGAATACGACCCTAATCGAAATGCATACATTTGTCTCATACACTATTGGGATGGTGAGAAGAGATATATTTTTACATCCCAGAGGGGCTATAATTGGAGATACCATTGTTTCTGGTACAGAAGTTCCTATATCAATGGGAAATGCCCTACCTTTGAGTGCGGTTTGAACTATTGATTTACGTAATTGGAAGTAACCAATTAGGTTTACGACGAAACCTAGAAATCGATCACTGATCCAATTTGAGTACCTCTACGGATAGACCTCAATAGAAAACTGTTGAGTAACGGCAGCAAGTGATTAAGTCAGTAGTTCCTCATAGAAAATTATTGACTCTAGAGATATGGTAATATGGAGAAGACAAAATTGTTTGAAGCGCGCACAGAACCGGAAGCGCCCCTTGTTTTAACGAGAGGAGGACGGGTTATTCACATTTAATTTGATGGTCAGAGGCGAATGAAGCTAAGCAGTGGTAATTATAAAGATCCCCCGGGGAAAAATAGAGATGTCTCCTACGTTACCCGTAATATGTGGAAGTATCGACGTAATTTCATAGAGTCATTCGGTCTGAATGCTACATGAAGAACATAAGCCAGATGACGGAACGGGGAGACCTAGGAATGTAGAAGATCATAACATGAGTGATTCGGCAGATTTTGATTCCTATATATCCACTCATGTGGTACTTCATCATACGATTCATATAAGATCCACCTGTCTAGATATCATCATATACATCTAGAAAGCCGTATGCTTTAGAAGAAGCTTGTACAGTTTGGGAAGGGGTTTTTATTGAGAAAAAAGAAGAATCTACTTCAACCGATATGCCCCTTAGGCACGGCCATACATAACATAGAAATCACACTTGGAAAGGGGTGGACAATTAGCTAGAGCAGCAGGTGCTGTAGCGAAACTGATTGCAAAAGAGGGTAAATCGGCCACATTAAGATTACCATCTGGGGAGGTCCGTTTGATATCCAAAAACTGCTTAGCAACAGTCGGACAAGTGGGTAATGTTGGGGTGAACCAAAAAAGTTTGGGTAGAGCCGGATCTAAGTGTTGGCTAGGTAAGCGTCCTGTAGTAAAGAGGAGTAGTTATGAACCCTGTAGACCATCCCATGGGGGCGGTGAAGGGAGAGCCCCCAATTGGTAGAAAAAAACCCACAACCCCTTGGGTTATCCTGCGCTTGGAAGAAGAAGTAGGAAAAGGAAAAAATATAGTGATAGTTTTATTCTTCGTCGACGTAAATAGGAATATTTAAAATCGAATTTTGGAATTTGAAATAATGTGATGGGGCGAACGACGGAATTGAACCCGCGCATGGTGGATTCACAATCCACTGCCTTGATCCACTTGGCTACATCCGCCCCTTATCTAGCTATAAGATTTTATCTTTTTTATTTTTCCATTCATCATTATTGTATTTATTCTTACCTTCATACTTAAATCGAGATATTGGACATAGAATGCCAATTTGAAAAATGTAAAAAAAGGAGTAATCCGCTGTGACACGTTCACTAAAAAAAAATCCTTTTGTAGCTAATCATTTATCGGGAAAAATGGAAAAACTCAACATGAGGGAGGAGAAAGAAATAATAGTAACTTGGTCTAGGGCATCTACCATTATACCCACAATGATTGGCCATACAATCGCTATTCATAATGGAAAGGAACTTTACCTATTTATATAACAGATCGTATGGTAGGTCATAAATTGGGAGAATTCGCGCCTACTCTAACTTTCGCAAGACATGCAAGGAACGATAATAAATCTCGTCGTTAATTGAATTTATATAATATCAAATTCAAATAGAAAATAAAGTAAGTTAAAGTAAGTAGATAAAGTAGGCACTTTTTATTCATTGGTGGGGGGATAACCTTATGATAAAGAGAAAGAACTCGCGTTCGAGTACAGAAGTAAAAGTTTTAGCTCAACATATATGTATGTCTGTTTTCAAAGCACGAAGAGTAATTGATCAGATTCGTGGGCGTTCCTATGAGGAAACACTTATGATACTGGAACTCATGCCTTATCGCGCATCTTATCCCATTTTGAAATTAGTTTATTCTGCGGCATCAAATGCTAGTCATAAACCTAGGCTTGAACGGAGCGGATTTATTTATTAGTAAAGCGGAAGTCTATGGGGGTGCTATTGTAAAAAAGTTAAGACCCCAGAGCTCGAGGGCGCAGTTATCCGATAAAAAGACCCACTTGTCATATAACAATTGTATTGAAGGATCAAAAAAATCATTTACTTATATAATATATTATAATTATAAATATATCAATTTCAAATCTAAGATTTAGATTACCTATATTATTATATAGATGGAAAGAAAATATAACAGAAAAATATGGGACAAAAAATAAATCCACTCGGTTTCAGACTCGGTACAAACCAAAGTCATCATTCCTTTTGGTTTGCACAACCAAAAGATTTTTCTGGGGGACTACAGGAAGATGCAAAATACGGAATTGTATCAAGAAATATGTACAAAAAAATAAGAGAACATCCTCAGATTTTGAAGGAATTGCGCGTATAGGAATTAAAAAAAGAATCGATTTGAATCCAAGTCATAATATATATTGGATTAAAAAATTTATTAATAGAGGGGCCGAACCCAAGGAATGGAAGAATTACAGATGAATATACAAAAGAAATTTCATTCTGTGAACCGGAGACTTAGCATTGCTATCACAAGAGTTGAAAAACCTTATGGACAACTAATATTCTTGCGGAATATATAGCTTTACAATTAAAAAGTAGAGTTTCGTTTCGAAAGGCAATGAAAAAAGCTATTGAATTAACTGAACAAACGGATACAAAAGGAATTCAAGTGCAAATCGCAGGACGTATCGACGGAAAAGAAATTGCACGTGTCGAATGGATCAGAGAAGGTAGGGTTCCCCTACAAACAATTCGCGCTAAAATTGATCATTGTTCCTATACAATTCGAACTATCTATGAGTATTAGGCATAAAAATTTGGATATTTGTAAACGAGGAGTAATGGACCTTTATTTGTCTTACCATTATGCCCAGTGATAGAAGAAAAAATGAAAAACTGTTTCATTCTTTTTCAATTAAATCAAACAAAAATGAACAATTTCAAATTCTATAAGGTTGAATAAAAATTAGATTGACTATTTAATTTAGTATAATTAATTGCTATGCTTAGTGTGTGACTCGTTAGTTTTTTCTTTAAAGTTTTTAGTTGGGGATTCAAAGAAAAGAATTGAACGACCCGACCCCCTACTATGTGGGGTGCTATCAACTTAGTAACTATATAAACTAATAATAAACTTATTGCTTCGTATTGTCGAGATTCCAAGAAACAGTCACTATATGACTGGATCGATCATATAGTTGTAGCAACTGAAATTTTTTCCATAAATCATATATATATATAATATATAATAATATTAATCATATATATATAAATCTAATTCTAGGTTTGTGAAGCACAAATATAGGGATGTGGATAAATGGAAGATGATAGAAAGGAGACAAAAAATATAAATGATATATGATTCCAATATGTATGGTCTATGAATCATCTCATAAAGAAAAGGCAGTGTGATAAAGCATTAATACGTAATAAGATAAAGCATCAATACTAATATAAATAATAAAGAGCCCGGTTAATAGAAACTGAGGAGATTGATCCACCGGAACGAATTTTTGGGGGGGCTCCGTTGCAGAGTTCAGGCCTAACCATTAATAGAGAAGCTATGAGAACGACAGAACCTGTGATTGTATAGGATTCTATTGAAAACGAATCCTAATGATTCATTGGGTGGGATGGCGGAACGAACCAAGAACAAATTGATTTATTCTGAAAGGTCATGGATTGACCCGACGAATGAATCAAGAAAGAGTCAATATTCGCCCGCGAAACCTTATTTTTTATTTATTGGATTACGGGCGTGATTGATAAAGGTAAAAATAAGGATTCGTTATGTTATAAAAAATCATTATGTATATGTATATGTATAAATATACATAAAAGAAATATATACGTCGGCTGTATATACAAGATATACAGCTACTATATAACAAAAACAAATTAAATATCAATAAATCCCATTCATTACATACTAATATCTATAAATAGATGTGTATATGGAATATTCTTGAATCATTTCATTCGCGAGAAGCTGGATGAGAAGAAACTCTCATGTCCGGTTCTGCAGTAGAGATGGAATTAAGAAACAACCATCTACTATAACCCCAAAAAGAACCAGATTTCGTAAACAACATAGAGGAAGAATGAAGGGAATATCTTGTCGAGGCAATCATATTTGTTTTGGAAGATACGCTCTTCAGGCACTTGAACCCGCCTGGATCACGGCTAGACAAATAGAAAGCAGGACGAAGGGCAATGACACGATATGTGCGTCGTGGTGGAAAAATATGGGTACGTATATTTCCCGACAAACCCGTTACAGTAAGACCCACGGAAACACGTATGGGTTCGGAAAGGGATCCCCCGAATATTGGGTATCCGTTGTTAAGCCGGGTCGAATACTTTATGAAATGGGCGGAGTCTCAGAAACCGCAGCCAGAGCAGCTATTTCAATAGCTGCGTGCAAGATGCCTATACGAACTCAATTTGTTATTGCAGGATAGGGATGTAGAAATAAAAAAAAAAAGGGGGGGTATTGAGGATGAAAAGCGCAAGTTTATTTATTTCTGGACAGACAATATTTCTCTTTTTCCTTGAATTGAAATAACAGATTCAAATATAAATGATATGATTCAACCTCAGACCCTTTTGAATGTAGCGGATAACAGCGGAGCTCAAAAATTGATGTGTATTCGAATCATAGGAGCTGGTAATCACCGATATGCTCATATTGGTGACGTTATTGTTGCTCGTAATTAAAGAAGCAGTACCAAATATGTCTCTAGAAAGATCAGAAATAATTAGGGCTGTAGTCTGTACGTACTATGTAAAGAACTCAAACGTGACAACGGTATGATAATACGATATGATGACAATGCCGCAGTTGTTATTGATCGAGAAGGAAATCCAAAAGGAACTCGAGTTTTTGGTGCGATCGCTCGGGAATTGAGACAACTGAGTTTTACTAAAATAGTTTCATTAGCTTCCGAAGTATTATAAATACCAGTAGATTAGATTATGATCTAGTAGGGTATCTGAAATAGATCAATTAGTAGATTGTGTCTCACGCATATACTTTGTAATATAATAGTAATATAATAATAATAATTTGAATTTGAATAATATATAATATTATATATAATGATAAAATAAAAATAAAACAAAGAAAAAAACATGTTGATTGTATCAAAATTAGGAGGTACAAATAATTATAGTTCGTCATGGGTAAGGATACTATTGCCGATATAATAACTTCTATAAGAAATGCTGACATAGATAAAAAAGGAACGGTTCGAATAGCATCTACTAATATTGCCGAAAACATTGTTAAAATACTTCTACGAGAAGGTTTTATTGAAAACGTTCTGGAAACATCAGGAAGGTAACAATTATTCTTGGTTTCAACCCTGCGACATAGAAGGACTAGAAAAAGATATATAGAACTATTTTCAAGCGTATCAGCCGACCCGGTCTACGAATCTATTCCAACTATCAACGAATTCCTAAGATTTTAGGTGGAATGGGGATTGTAATTTCTTTCTACTTCTCGAGGTATAATGACAGATCGAGAAGCTCGACTGGAAAGAATTGGGGGAGAAATTTGTGTTATATATGGTGATCCTCCCCCTCCGGTATCCTAATTTTATCTCTAACTTCCTTCCCATTTATTTGTGAAATAGAGAGGAAAAGTGAGTTATATAACCCTTCCTCTATTAGTTGAATACTTCAAGGGGGTTACCCGGAATGAAAGAACAAAAATTGATTCACTGAAGGTTTAATTATCGAATCACTTCCAAACGGCATGTTCCGAGTCGTTTAGATAATGAAGATCGAATTCTAGGTTATGTTTTGGGAAGATCCGGAGCAGTTTATACGGATACTACCAGGAGATTGAGTAAAAATCGAAGTAAGTCGTTATGATTCAACCCGGGGGACGTATAATTTATAGACTTCGCAACAAAGATTCGAACGATTAGGTGATTTTTGAAACATTTCTTTCGTGGGGATACAATTCGAGGTTAAAAATAAAGAAACTCTTTTCAAAGGGGCAGATTCAGAATTAAGGGAAGGAATGAGAAATATGAAAATAAGGGCTTCTGTTCGTAAAATTTGTGAAAAATGTCGACTGATCCGTAGGCGCGGACAGATTAGAGTGATTTGTTCAATCCGAGACATAAACAAAGACAAGGGTAATCTTTCTAAAAGAACTTCCTCGGACTAAAGGAAGGTATCCGTGTAAAAAGAAAGGATCTGTTTTAACATGGAGATAGATATCTCCGTATCTTTCTATATATTCCTGACTCATATATTTATGAGATAATAAAATATGACAAAACCTATACCAAGAATTGGTTCACGTAAGAATGGACGTAGAATACCAAAAGGAGTTATTCATGTTCAAGCAAGTTTAACAATACTATTG
>CANTAL010000276.1:90000-137500 GCA_947650365.1 Chamaelirium japonicum
AATTAAGAGATCCATTTGAAGACACGGGGACTAGTTGAAGTAATGAGCCTCTCGGGTATGGGAGGCTCATTACTTCAATTGATATAATAAAAAATCATTTCATTTTTTTTAGTCGGAACCTTAGGCGGTCTCGAAAAAAAGATAGCGAAAAAAATTATCCCTAAAGTCGAGACTAAAAGGAATGTATAAACCAATGCTTCCATAGATTTGATCGTGGTTTACAATTATAGCTTCCACACACTATTCATTTTGGCCCATTTACCATATAAGGAAAGAGAAAGAGTCAAAGAAAAGATGGTGATTCAAGTCAAGATTTCTCCGATACCTATACCTATGCCAAATCAAAAAAAGACAATAGGGGCGAAAGATACCAGAGTAGCGTTGTATCAGACTACTTGTCTCTTTGTAGTTGGATCCCCAAGTTTTTGGAATGCTCCAAATTCCACTTGAGCATCCAAATCTGGATCAATACCAGCAAAAACATCTCTGAACAAGGTTCTCGCGCCATGCCAAATGTGTCCGAAAAAAAAAGAGCAAAGCAAACGTAGCATGCCCAAAAGTGAACCAACCCCTCGGGCTGCTACGAAAAACACCATCAGATTTCAAAGTAGCCGGTCTAATTCAAAAATTTCACCTAATTGGGCACGTCTAGCATATTTTTTCACAGTAGCAGAATCACTATAACCGACTCCGTTGAGTTCACCACCATAGAACTCAACAGTTACACCTACTTGTTCGACACTATACTTCGATTCTGCCACTTCTAAAAGGAACATCGGCTCTCACAATTCCATCTCCATCTACCAAAAACTACCGGGAATGTTTCAAAAAAAGTAGGCATACGACGTACAAAAAGCTCGCGACCTTCTTTATCTCTAAAGACGGAATGTCCTAACCACCCAACAGCTATTCCATCCCCGCTGTCCATTGAGCCCGCTCTGAATAATCCCCCTTTTGCCGGATTATTACCATATAATCATAAAAAGCTAATTTTTCGGGAATTTTAGACCAAGCTTCCGATAAACTCAGATTTTTCGACTAGTCCGGCGCCAACTCTTCGATATATTTCTTGCTGGAAGTATCCCTGGTCCCACTGATAACGAGTGGGACCAAATAATTCGATTGGGGTAGTTGCTGAGCCATACCACATAGTTCCAGCAACTACGAAAGCCGCAAAAAAACAGCAGCGATACTACTGGAAAGTACAGTTTCAATATTGCCCATACGTAATCCCTTTGTATAGACGTTGAGGCGGACGGACACTAAGATGGAATAGGCCCGCTAATATGCCCAATGTACCCGCTGCAATATGATGAGAGGCGATTCCTCCCGGAACAAAAGGATCAAAACCTTCCGCGCCCCACGCTGGATTTACAGGTTGTACTTTTCCAGTTAGCCCATAAGGATCGGACAACCATATTCCAGGACCATACAAACCTGTTACATGAAATGCGCCAAAGCCAAAGCAAGCCATCCTGAGAGAAATAAATGAATTCAAAGATCTTTGGCAAATCCAAGAAGGTTTTCCCGTACGTTCATCAGAGAATATTTCTAGGTCCCAATATACCCAATGCCAGATAGCTGCCAAGAAGCACAAACCAGAAACAAAATATGTGCCCCGCCACACCTTCATAACTCCAAATACCCGTATTCGTTATAGTTCCTCCTGAAATACTCCAACCGCCCCATGAATTGGTTATTCCTAAACGAGTCATAAAGGGTATAACGAACATACCTTGTCTCCACATTGGATCAAGACGGGGTCAGAGGGATCAAAAACCGCTAATTCGTATAAAGCCATCGAACCGGCCCAACCAGAAACTAGAGCTGTATGCATTATATGGACAGAAAGCAATCGACCGGGATCATTCAATACGACAGTATGAACACGATACCAAGGCAAACCCATGAAAGACCCCCTTATCAAAAAAAAAAAAAAATAGACACTATGTAACTTTATCGCATTGGAAAAGACTATACTCGGTACCTAATCTTTTTAGTAGATTCTGTATAAGAAAGGGTTATTATTTATTCCGTTCCATTAAAAATAAGGGAACATTTCTGTTCGTAAGAACAAAGAGAAGCAGATTTATTCTATACCCGATAAGTACCAATACGCAATGGGGATTGATCCCATTTTTTTGGAACGAATGCATAGATACTTGTTTATCATTCACATGATTGACCCATTCGTTAAAAATTGTTCATTCTGTATTCTTCTATAAATTATACAATCTATGTATAATATGGATAAAATAGAATAAAAAGAAAAAAATGATGAAGACAATAAACCCATTGTTACGTTTCCATATTAAAGTGAAATATAGTACTTCATTTTTTTTTTTCTTTCATTTTATGCCCGTTGGTGTTCCAAAAGTACCTTTTCGGACTCCTGGAGAGGAAGATGCGGTTTGGGTTGACGTATAGTGCGACTTGTCAGACATATTGGGTCATATGGAATTTACCCGTTCTCTTCCCCGATCGAGATATCCTCTGTTTTGCCCAAGAAATATTGATTGAATCATCAATCATTCGGAGCGTGAAGTACAATTAGATCCATTTATATTGGGGATCCATATTATCAATTAGAAGAATTTATGGTTGACTTGGACCGATAAAATAAAGTATCCAGGCTCCGTTCAGAAAATACCAAATTGGTAATGTACAATTACTACTTGTATCATAAACATTCTTATGCTTACTATAGGAATGATTTCAAACTGACAATCAATGAAATAGAAATAATAGTATGATGAAGACATCGAATAGCTGAGAGAAAGCATGAAACAAAAAAAAAAAAGAAAAAGTAGAAAAAGAAGTGGTACTGAGATCATTTGCCCTATATGTGCAAATAGAATTCCGACAGATCTTTACCCGGAGTAGAACATGAACCTAAAAGAATTGAAAGGGCCCATTCAGGAACAAGAAAATGACATCGTGATTTAATCACGATGAAACAATACATCAATGGGGGTTAGTTCAATAAGTTCGGTAAATTTTTTTTTAGGGAGGGGCCTCCTTTTTTTAGAAAAATAGAAAAAAGCCCGCCCTTCATTAGAAAAAACCCGGTTACAAAAAAAAGAAATAAGACTTGAATCGACACATTGATTTTTTTTGTTCGCAATCTTTTTTTGAACCGTATGCATTCAAAGGTGCACGTGCGGTTCCTAAGGGATACAATTTTGTCCTAATCAACCGACTTCATCGAGAAAGATTACTTTTTTTAGGCCAAGAAGTTGATAGCGAGATATCAAATCAACTTGTTGGTCTCATGGTATATCTCAGTATAGAAGATAATACTAGGGATCTTTATTTGTTTATAAACTCTCCCGGCGGATGGGTAATACCAGGAATAGCCATTTATGATACTATGCAATTTGTACCACCCGAAGTACATACAATATGCATGGGGTTAGCTGCTTCAATGGGATCTTTCATTCTGGTTGGAGGAGAAATTACCAAACGTCTAGCATTCCCTCACGCTTGGCGCCAATGGGTTTTTATTTGAAAAAAACTCTGCCTTCACCATATTAAATATGAATAATCGAATATGAATAAAATATGAATAATAAGTAATAATAGCATGGCACTTTCAGTTCGATATGAACAAACCATTATTGTTTTTTCATAACATGAGATTTTGTATCGAGATAGTAGTATGAAAAAGAAAAAAAGCTTATTTCCGATTGGATCTTATGTGTCGGGAGTACATTTCCGCGTCACAAACCATTTTTCTTCCACACCAGAAGCCTTTTTATGATATTTATTAAATGAAGAGTACGAAAATAAAAAAAAATCAATTTTTCCTTATTTCATCGTATCAGAAAAACACTTTGGGATTGCTAAATCACAGACGAAATAAATAAATATATATAAAGCAACAGAACCATCATAGTATTTTTTTTACTCTTATCTTACGAAAAGAAGGACGGTAAATGGATTATTCAACCATCTAGACGGTATGGATTTTATTTCTTTCTTCAATGGAAGGGGGAGGGGAGTAGGGGGAGTCAATTCCATTGCAGAGCCGTATGCAATGTACAAAAGATGCCCGTACGGTTGTTCAATTCTATTTTTTCTTCTCTTCTTGTTATTTTTTATCCCTTTAGTCCGCCCAATCATGCGAGTATAGAAGAACCATTAATGATGTTATATCAATTCATCAGGGTTATGATTCACCAACCTGCTAGTTCTTTTTATGAGGCACAAGCAGGGGAATTTCTCCTAGAAGCGGAAGAATTACTGAAACTCCGCGAAACCATCACAAAGGTTTATGTAAAAAGAACCGGCAACCCTTTGTGGGTTGTATCCGAAGACATGGAAAGGGATGTTTTTATGTCAGCAACAGAAGCCCAAGCTCATGGCATTGTTGATCTTGTAGCGGTCGAAAATCAAAATACCGAGGATTTCGTGTAAATCAACAATGCCATTTCAAACCATAATTCGAATTTTCCACGATTTGATATTGACTAGAAATAATTCATAATCATCAATCATAAATCAGGTTAAGATCAATCTAAACCAACCCATTCTATAATTCTATATATAGAATATATATACAACATGCCAACTATTAAACAACTTATTAGAAACACAAGACAGACAATAAGAAATGTCACGAAATCCCCCGCTCTTCGAGGATGTCCTCAGCGTCGAGGAACATGTACTAGGGTGTATGTGCGACTCGTTTAGATCATGAATTCAAACAAATGAAACAATTTTTTCAGTATCACTATCAAGGATTAGTACCATTGAATAGGATAGATAGAGTGGAAGAAGGCCATTTAATTTACTATCTAAAAACGAAGATCTATCATCTACCCATATTGTTGTGTATTGTGTATGGAATTTATGGTTTCCATTGGTGCAAATCCAATCACCTCAATTTGAGATGAGAATCAATCCCCCATTGGTAGCAAATGGTTATCCATTAAGCGGAGGAAATGATATTATAAAAAGCAAAAATATTATGCTCCTATTCTTGAAAGAACGGACTAACAGGGTCAGCTACCTAGCCAACTTTCATAATTAAATGTCGTCACTGTATGATAGCTCTTATTGTGAAAGGCCTATTACTGTATAATTGATGGGTAGAGCCAAAGACTGTGAACTATACAAGTTAACAATACCATTTGATTAAATGAGAGAAGAGGCTCCGGTGCATAGAGAGAACCTCACCGTTTAAGAAGTAACCATAGAAACGATGGAACCCACTATTTTTTTTTTTTTTTTGTATCGGTAGAATTTCTTATTTCCAGGTGAACTAAATGCCTGGAAAGTATAAAAATGGTGGTTGGGAAGGTCATAGTAGCAAAAGCCATTGGAATTTATATTTTATATATCGGAAGAATCCGTTTTGTTATTAATGGACTGGGGGGAGGGGGGAAGAATGACTGAAAGAAGAGAAATCAATTAGTTATTCATTAAAGTTTCATTTGATTCAATGACCAGAGTTAGACGAGGATATACAGCTCATAGGCGTCGAACAAAAATTCGTTTATTTGCATCAACCTTTAAAGGGGCTCGTTCAAGACTTACTCGAACGACTACTCAACAGAAAATAAGAGCTTTGGTTTCTTCTCGTCGAGATAGAGGCAGGCAAAAGAGAAATTTTCGTCGTTTATGGATTACTCGGATAAATGCAGTAACTCGCGAGAATAAGGTATTCTATAGTTATAGTCGATTAATACGCAATCTGTACAAGAAGCAATTGCTTCTTAATCGTAAAATACTTGCGCAACTAGCTATATCAAATAAGAATTGTCTTCACATGATTTCCAATAAGATTATTAAATAAAGTAGATTTTAAAGTAATATACAGGAATGATTGAAACAGAATTCCCCGGAGAATGAACTCCGGGAAAGATGGAATAAAAATAAATTAAGATTAAGTAGTAGGAATGAACGAACATGTTTCAAAAAAAAAAGATTTATTCTTTCCCCATTTTTTTCTTATAACACAACAATAAAATCTGGATTCTAGGCTTTTTCGAAGAAAACATCAATCTGAGCTTGAGTTCCGATTGGAGTTTTGACTCAATTGAGGAATATGCCTATTTATTTCTGGTTCTAGGACCAGTAGTTCTAGGGATCGACTCGGCTCTCTCAAATTGTTTCTCATTATTAAGAAAAGGTAACGAAGATAAAATACGAGCTTGTTTTATAGCAATAGTAATTAATCGTTGTTGTTTCAAGGTTAATCTATTCACCCGTCTAGATAATATTTTTCCTTGTTCACTAATAAATCGACCAATTAAACTCATGTTTCTATAATCAATTCGATCCCCCGATCCAATTTGGGGCAAACGCCTACGAAAAGAGAGCTTGGATTTACGAAAAGGTTGCTTGGATTTATCCATGGTTTATTCCTTATTTCTAAAATTCTATTTCTTTATTCATTTCAGATCCGGCCAAAATAGGGTTGGTTTGATTTGTATATTATATATGTTAAATTCTTCCCCTTTCTGTTCCTTGGAATTGGAATGGAAAGATCAAACACGCGTTCCGTTCGATCTATTTCTTTATTTCCCCATGAATCGTATATTTGTGACAATAGCAACAAAATTTTTTCAACTCTAATCGACTGGGTGTATTGTGTCGATTTTTTTGAGTAATATATCTAGAAATGCCCGGCGATTCTTTATTGCCGCCCTTTCGGACACAACTGGTACATTCCAAAATAACTCTGACTCTGACATCTTTACCCTTGGCCATGAACCTCCTTTGGATTTTGGATCGACTTAACTTAACCTTTCTATTTTCGATCCGAAAATAAAAAAGATTAATAGAAGTTACTAACTATAAATTAATTCAATTTATAAAAATTTCGTTATAATTAATATTAATTTGTAATTTATATTAATAGAGTAATATAATAATTAAGTAATACAATTTTTTTTTTTTTCTAACTATCAATTATTCCTATCCTAATCCAAGTATTTTATTTAAGTATCTTCTTTCTATGCTATGATTTTGTGGAACCTGCCCTAGGCTGGACCCATATTTCCCTTTCTATTCTCCCAAATTTGATTTTTGATTCGCTGGATTTTTGCTGAGGTTCAATACATTTTTTTCTTTATCTTTACTTCTTATCCTAAAGAACTAAAAAAAAAAGAGGGCGAAGATTAGTCACGCCACATAAAATTTTATCTCTCATTTTCTTAATTTCTTCGCATATCAATAACTAGACTAGAATGAAAAAAAGGGAAATGACAAAGCATCTGGGAATAAACGATTAATCTCTATCAATAGACCCGCTAAAGACCCAAACCATAGAGTAGTTAGCACGGGTGCCGTGGAGAGATATGTTTTTATATCTCGCATTGAAAATCCTCCTTCTTTATTGTTTATTGTAATACATATACATATATTATATAGTCAGATGCCGTAGTTCAAGATCATTTGTATTTATTTTTACGCATAATTCCTAACTAAGCAGGATATGTCCAATGAATCCGTAGATGAGATTTTATTGTCCCTAAAAAAAAAAAAGGCAAGAAAATTGTATATAGATCGAGGATAAAATAACAATGTGGAAAACGAGACAGGGATGTTTTACAATGACACTGTAAAACAATTTTTAAAAGGGATGTAGCGCAGCTTGGTAGCGCATTTGTTTTGGGTACAAAATGTCACGGGTTCAAATCCTGTCATCCCTACCTATTACTTCTCCTATGGGAAATAACGAGGGATTAATTGAGATCGATTAAAATTGGACATAATATTTTATTTTTGCATACTATATCTATCAATCTATTTTGATTTTGTATGTATGCAAGCAATTTTTGGGGTACAAAAAAATCCTTTTCCTTACATTCGTATCTCCTATCATAAGAAAGCGCTCTTAGTTCAGTTCGGTAGAACGTGGGTCTCCAAAACCCGATGTCGTAGGTTCAAATCCTACAGAGCGTGATTCTGTTTATGTTATGTCGAATCACATACAATAAAATAACTTCATAAAGTTCAATTTCAACTTTCATTTGACCTCCCACAAGGAAGAGGAGGTCAAATGAAAAAAAAAAATGTTTTTGAATCAAAGATCCAATTGATCACCGCGTCTGTATTGTAAATATGCAGTTACAAATAATCCTGCCAAAGTAATAGGAATTAGACCTAAAACGATTCCAAATAGAAAAACTTCAATCATTTCGATTTTTTTGAGGAAATAACAAAAAAAGGGGGGGGGGGGTAAAATCTATCCCTAAATATTAATCTGAATTATCCGTGAATCTCAATGACCAAGAATTGGCAATTCCCGCGCCCGCGGGAAGGAATTATAGAATACCTGGAATCTAAGAGAAATATTTATTTTTATGATTATGAATTGTTCATTCAATTCATTTCAAATAAGTCGTATCTTGTTCAAACCAACCAATAGAGCCGGGGTTATAGTTGAAGCAGCCAGTAGAAAACCGAAATAACTAGTTATAGTAGGCATGAAAGAGTTAAATTAGATACGTTCTTTTGCTACATATGTTGATAAAAAACTTACCTAGATTAGTTTAGTTCCAATTGAAAGTTCTTGATTCATCAGTCATTACATTATAGATGGCACTAAAAAAGATAGAGTGCCATAGATAGAAATAAAAAAAAAATTAGAATAATATTAATAGTAATACTGTATCGTGTCACTTCATTAAAAAGTGAAATTCTATTTCAGTCATTTTTGAATAAAAGAATTTTATTTTTAAATAATTTTAATTTTGATCATTTCTTTTTCAATAGGATCTAATCCATTTTGAATCGAACGGTCCGATACCGCCTTTTATTTATTTTTACTTATTTGATTCAGTACAGTAAGAGGTTGATTAATTGTCCCATAATATCTCGAATAAGAATAAAAAAAAAAAGTTTCCCACGATTTATCAAAAAAATAAAACCCTTACTTTATTTTATTTCGGGTCCAACTCGATTCGGAGACGAGGAACTTCCATTACCCTTTTAGGTTCTACATCCTGTCTTTTGATATTATAGAGTTCCGTCCTTTTAGTTTGATCAATAAAGAAAAGAACCTTGCTTTTGATCGAATGTAACAACGCTTGCATCGCGAATATTTATTGATTGTTCCAACTATGTTCTGTTTCTTTCATCAAATACTATCTATCATAATGTATTTATTCTATCATAATAATAATGTATTTATTCTTTATTGTATTGTGTTTCGAACAAAAAAAATTTTAAACCATAAAAGGGATTGATAAATTTCGCATATAATTGAATTGTGTCAATATGATAATATTTTTCATGAATTATTAGAATCTATTAATTTACACTTTACTTTCTCAAGATCTTTAATTTCTATCTATTACGAAACCGATAATGGGAATCTTATAAGGAATTTGAAGAATTTTCTATTGATCTATCCCATAACATAAAGTTATGCATATACAAACAAGGAACAAAAAGGGAAGAAACAAATTATGTACCATTTCATTTCGGTACTAATTGAGACTGCGTTGCTGTGCCGGAGGAAGGATAGCTATACTAATTTGGTATACTCTAAATACACCCTCGGTTAAAAATTGACGATCTCACAATTATGAGATATCAGTAGTTTTCTATTTACCGATCCCATTCATCTTTCACAGAATCTATTTCCTTTTTTAAATGTACAAGAATTTTTGGAGCTCAGCATGTCTGGAAGCACGGGAGAACGTTCTTTTGCTGATATTATTACCAGTATTCGATACTGGGTCATTCATAGCATTACTATACCTTCCCTATTCATTGCGGGTTGGTTATTCGTCAGTACGGGTTTAGCTTACGATGTGTTTGGAAGTCCTCGGCCAAACGAATATTTCACAGAGAGCCGACAAGGGATTCCATTAATAACTGGCCGTTTTGATTCTTTGGAACAACTCGATGAATTTAGTAGATCCTTTTAGGAGGCCTCCAATGACCATAGATCGAACCTATCCAATTTTTACAGTGCGATGGTTGGCTGTTCATGGACTAGCTGTACCTACCGTTTCTTTTTTAGGGTCAATATCAGCAATGCAGTTCATCCAACGATAAACCTAATTCGAAGAATTATAGAGCTATGACACAATCAAACCCGAATGAACAAAATGTTGAATTGAATCGTACCAGTCTATACTGGGGTTTATTACTCATTTTTGTACTTGCTGTTTTATTTTCCAATTATTTCTTCAATTGAGAAGAAAGAAGGAGAATAGTAGGAATTCTCTTATCCAATATCCAATTCGGAAGGGTACCACCCTCATAATTATCCATGACTGTTTTTGTCTCTAGCATGACCATTTGATGAAATGTGGAGGAAAGTGGGGGAAATGGCCGATACTACTGGAAGGATTCCTCTTTGGATGATAGGTACTGTAACTGGTATTCCTGTGATCGGTTCAATAGGTATTTTCTTTTACGGTTCATATTCCGGGTTGGGCTCATCTCTGTAGTAATCAGATGGACCGGATTGTAGGCATGAAAAAGTAAGAACTCAGCGGGGCCTTACCGCTATAATCGGGGGATAAGGCCCCGCGGAGTTCTTACTCTTAGACTTAGAGTGAGACTCTGATCTATTCCATTTAATGTATTCCATAACATACAAATTGGAAAGTTATCCAGTCAACATAATCCAAATATTATATTCATAGAAATAACAAAACAGAGATTCTTGGCTCTGATGTTTCAACCCGCTCTATTCTTTTTTCTTCTGATGTTTTTGAAGACTTGAATCTATTGATTGATTCATAGTTTCTGCCGTTCCTCAAAAATATTAACTCTTTCAAAAAAAAAAAATAAGTAATGAATCGATTATCTGTATAAATCCATATAATATATTATATGGATTTATACAGATAAGACATCCTGCAAATCATTTATATACTATACTAATAAAGCCTTACTCTTACTCTATAAAAAATCGAAAGATAAAATAAAAACTTTGATGAGATAATCAATAATAATTAATAATTTTGATGCGCGCAAAAATCTAATCTGCTTTTCAACCGGAAGAGTAAAAGTATTTTTTGTTTGAATAATTTTTCTTTTATTAAGTTAGAAGTTTAAAGGTTAATTGAATAATGGAAGAAGTTCTATTTATTCAATGCCCTAACCCCTTTTGTTTGTCCACTACTTCTTATGAATCTAAACAAAGGGCTTTCAATAGACCCGAAAAAGAAGGAATTGTAATCTTTGACGAACAGACGAAGGGGAGAAAAAATCATTATTATTTCGATACAAGACGACACAAGAAAGGGGTTCCGCCCTTTCTTGTGTCGAATAGAAAATGAGGAAGACCTGTAATCCCCACTAGAAGTATTTGTTCCTTTTGTTTATCCCGACCTTTCCTTGTACTCTCTTTCTTTGTATTTTGATTCCTATTGTTTATTACCAGGAATGGGATGGATACAAGTAATGAATTCCAGACATCCTGCAAAAACAGTATAAACAAAGCAAGCAAGGGGGTTGACAGAATTTTTTGATCATACATAATTATAATTGTATCGATCGGCAATAAAATAATTCGGCGCTTTTTACCAGCTCCATGTTAAGAAATCTCTGGATCTAGAAATTCATTTCGTACAATTGAACCTTTTCAAACTGTTTCTTTTTAAGAACCAAAAAAATTTGTGCCAAAATAACAGATGCCAAGAAGAGCAAAAGGCTTTGGATGCGTAATGGATCTTGAAGCACTATTTCTGCATCTCCCTGACCAAACCCTCCCACATTAGGATTGCTTGTTAATGGTTGATCAAGCTTGATGGATTCGCCCTCTGAAACAAGAAGTTCTGGCCCTGGAGGTATAATATCAACCACTTGATGTCCATCCGATGCATCAACTATGGATATTTCATATCCCCCCTTTCCTTTACGTACTATTCTGCTTACTATTCCTGTCGATGTAGCATTATAGACTGTATTGTTACTCTTGCTCCCATCGGGATAAATCTGACCCCTCCCTCTATTCCCACCTACATATATGGGATATTTTAAGAAGTGAACGTCTTTCTTCGTAGCAGGGTCTGGGGAGAGAATGGGAAAGACAATTTCATTATATTTCTGACCGGGAACGGGACCTATCACAAGAATATTTCTTTTATTGGGACGATAACTCTGAAAAGTTAGATTTCCCGTCTTTTCTTTCATCTCGGGAGAAATACGATCAGGGGGGGCTAATTCGAATCCCTCGGGTAAAATAAGAAGAGCCCCTACATTCAGGGCCCCTTTTTTACCATTAGCTAGAACTTGTTTCAGTTGGCTATCATAAGGAATTCGAACAACTGCTTCAAATACAGTATCGGGAAGCACAGCTTGCGGAACTTCAATATCCACGGGCTTATTAGCTAAATGGCAATTGGCACATACAATTCGTCCGGTTGCTTCTCGTGGATTTTCATAACCCTGCTGCGCAAAAATGGGATATGCATTTGAAATGGATGCCCGAGTTATTACATATATCATAATCGATACAGAAATGGATCGAGCCATCTGTTCCTTTACCCAAGAAAAATTATTTCTATTTTGCATGGTCCAATCATTGATTCCGTAATTTCTACAATAAATTAGAAAGGTAGCTAGCTAGTATAGTTCCCCATCCGCGAGTCTGCCATTGTACTGGAATAATTGTACGAATATAGGACGAATAACTCGAACAGGTAGAAATATAAAGAATAAGTAAGATTGAAAAAACTTTCTTTATACACGAAGAAACATTCTGATTTGATTGATATCAGGAGATCGAATAAGTTCTTCATTCATTCATTGAATGATAAATGACTACAAGTGAAGGAGATACACGATTTAAATAATGGAAGATCAAATATTTCACAATTGTATCTAGAATAACTGGAAAAGTGGAAACAAGACCAGATATAATTTGATCATTATGAGCCAATCCAAAATCGTTGTAGACCGAACCAATTATAAGTTCCCAACCATGGGTCGAGTGAAATCCAATCCATAAATCAGTAACTAAAAGAATGGAAAAAGCTTTTATTGTGTCACTTAAGTTATAGAGGAATTCCTGAACCCAAGAATTAAGAATGATAAGTTCTTCATTACCCAGAATAAAATAACCACTTAGAATAGCGAAACCTATTATATTTGTCGAGAAATGCAAAATGATATGTAGATGATACTCATTGTGTGTTTTGATCAATTGTATCGTTTCTTTGTGTATTCCTATACGAAGCTTTTGTATATGTGTTTCTGGAAACTCCTTTATCATTTCGTCCAACAGGAATAGTTCTTCTAATTCTATGAATCTTTCTAGAACGTTTTTCTCTTGAATATCGTTCAAAAAAGTTTCGGATTGCCAGGTATTCCACCAATTAGTAACCCCAGGTTCCAGACTTTTCTTAAATGAGATAGAGACCCACCAGGGCAAAAATACTATAGATATAAGATATGGGAGGGAAGTCAACGTTTTATTTATTTTTTTTTTTTTCATTTTGTATCTGTGAGTTGTTACTGAACTTACTTCAAAGAATATAGAAATAGAATAAGGGTCCTTTTCAGATAAAAAAAAATATATATATATATATATATAAATATGATTCCCGAAGATATCTCAATTGGGTAAATTCAAACGAATTTCATCTTCATTTGATCCGCTCGATGAATACTCGAAAGCCCGGTTGAAGTAACGAATATTATTCGGATTTTGAGACAACCCCCCGGATCAATTAATTATTTAGAAATGTTTCACCATATAATCACAGCCCGGGAATAACGTATCAATTCAAAATATTGAGCCTAAAAAGATAAATTCTGTATTACGAAATAAATGTTTGGATATATTTGATGAAGCATACTTATTAGATTAGACTTTTTTTTTTTTTACTCGTATAATATAAAAAAATGGAGTTGGGACCCATACACACTAGATCGCGTGTTATTATAGTTGTTCCATATACGTTCTCCTGCTTTTGTTTTATTCTATGTGGGTCGCCTCGTCAACGAAGCGCGGAAAGGAAATCTAATATGTTTCGCCCGAATGAACATTCTGAAGAAACTTCTGTTGTATTAAAAAGGGAATTAGCAAGTTCCTTCTCTCATGCTGAGAAAACATTCATTCTTCGGTTCATTTCAAAATACTTCAATTGGTACGCGCAAAAAATAGGCCAATTCGGCGGCTTTTTGTTCAATTTCTCGTGGAGTAAAATTATCATCACTGCGGGTCAATGGAATGGCTCCTTGGCCTCTGATTTCCATATAAAGGACACGACGAGGATAAAGACCCTCTTTAATCTCCATTCTGATGGATTGTATATCTCTCATAAGGAAACGAAGGGAAAATGCGACGATTTATTCCCGGAAATCCCCAACGAAAAATACCCACTATTCCTCCTTTTCTATCAAATTGGTCATAACCACTACCTACATTCCACGAAATTGTGCACCACAAATAGGAGCTAATGAATAGACCTGCGATCCCATAGAAAGACATCACAATCCCTTGTGGAAAAAAAACGATTTGCTGAGATGGAAATACGGATATCAGATTCCTACAAAGATAACTGGAAGTTCCAACCACTAAGAATCCTAGTGAACCTAAAAAAACGATACAGGCCCAACAAAAATTACTTGTTTTTCGAGACCCCGTTATAAGTTCTATCCATATATGTTCTGATTGCACGTTCATACTATATTAGATCCGCTTACATTCGATTGGAATTGAGAGAATATAATCCAAATGAATTTGAATTTACTTCTCTTGATCCCGAAGTAACTCTCATCAACTAGCACCTATTTTGATGAGAACCATTAGGAGTAATTGGTTAGATACGTTGAACTTTCTATTTAAAATATTTGCCAATCCATTTTAACCAGCTATACCCGCGTATACATACATGCATTTATGCAGATATTATATGTCCGTATGCATAACAAACAGCTCTTTCATTTGTGTTCGAAAAGAGCCACATATCGTACCATATTACATTAAATAAATATCCGTATTATGATCCCGTTATGATACCGTGTTGAAATAAATTGATGAGATTTGGTCTCGCCGGATCTATACAATCTTATTTTTTTGGACATGAAGAGATAAAGAAGCCATTGCAATTGCCGGAAATACTAGGCCCACTAAGGGCACAAAAATAGAGGGTAAGTTGAGATCTGTCATAGAACGGGTGCCCCAATTTCATATTTGTACCTATTATAAAGATATCTTATCATAAGTATATCTATTCTAAGTAATATTAATGAAATCTATTATAAGTGCAAGAAGTGTAGAATGAAATTAAGTGCACCTATTCATCTTTCTACATAAATATGGATGATAATCCACTTTTATTTAAAAAAATTCCATTTTTTTTTTTCTTATTCTTCTTCCCCCAGCCTTTCCCTTATCTTATTTCTATTTTTCAGATCAGGATAAGGAGTTTTTTTTATTAGTATGAACTAAATATAAATACTTGTTCGCTACAAATAATTGAATCTAGTGCTATACTTTAATTTCCTGAATTTTTATTCAAGGGAAAGAAACCGTGTAGTTGAAATAATTCACTCAGAACACCTTTTAAAGGATTACGTGGTACAATTTGGTCGAATAAGCCCTTATCGAATAAATACTCAGCCGATTGTGAACCCTCGGGTACTGTCTTATTCAATGTTTGTTCTATTACTCTTTTACCCGCAAATGCAATGTAGGCATTTGGTTCAGCAATAATAACATCACCCAACATACCAAAACTGGCTGTTACTCCGCCGGTTGTAGGGGATGTAAGGATTGATACATAGAATAACTTTTTATTTGATTGATAATTATATAAAACAGAAGATATTTTAGCCATTTGCATCAAGCTCAAACTTCCTTCTTGCATACGTGCTCCTCCGGAAGCACACACAATAATGACAGGTAGAGATCGATTAGTAGCATACTCGATCAAACGGGCGATTTTCTCGCCGACTACGGATCCCATACTACCCCCCATGAATTGAAAATCCATAACCCCAATTGCTATCGGGATACCGTTTAGTTGACCTATGCCCGTTTGAACAGCTTCAGTTAAACCCGTCTTTCGTTGATAAGAATCAATGCGATCTCTATAAGGTTCTTCTTCTGAATGAAATTCAATGGGGTCAATAGAGACCATATCTTCATTCATAGGATCCCAAGTGCCCGGATCAATCAAAAGTTCGATTCTATCTGAACTACTCATTTTCAAATGATATCCACACTGTTCACAAATATTCATTTTTGACCTAAAAAATTTTTTATAATTTAATCCATAACAATTTTCGCACTGAACCCATAAATGTCTATATTTTTTATTTATATCAAAATCACTGGATCTTCCTCTTATATTGAAATCACTGCCATTACTACTAGTTCTTATACTCGAACTCCCGCTTTCACTACCACTTACACTTTCAGTACAAATGAAACTATAAATATAACTGTCACTATAATTGTCGGTACCACCGGAAATAGAACTATTAATACTGACTTTAAAACGAAGATAACTATCAATACAACTATTAATGTGATTGATCCAACTAGATTGAGTATCATACATGTAATGATAATAGTAGTGATTGTTACTATTAGACCCACTATTCCAATAACTAGAAAAAAAACTTTCTAGTTCACTCAGAAAAGAACTATCATTGTCAATCTCAAAAATTTTATTTTCAATATCAAAATATACGGAATAACTGTCACCATTACTATCCCTAACTAAAAAAGTTTCATCAAAGATAAAACTCCAAATATTCCGGATATCAAATAAATAATCAACATTATTGAAAGTATAACTGCCGCTATTACTCCAACTAGGAATGTTTTCCCCCCGTATCATTTATAATGGGCTCTTCACTTCCGCTAGTATGTCCAATAGCATTAGAACTATCCGTTGATTTACTTAGCCCACACCTATGTTCTAGCTTTTCGTTAAACAATATCGAATTGAACCACGATTTTTCCATAGAGTCTTCCCGCCCACTGTTTGATGAAAATACAATAGATGAATAGTCATTCGAGATTTTAATAGTTTTTTTTATTTCCTATCAGAATTAAGCATATGGATCCAATCATTAGGATTGTTAACTAACAATGAGTGACTATTGAAAGAAATGATTCTTATTTTTTTTTTTGGGGGGGGGATCGGGGGTATTCACTTCGATATATATATTCAATAATATATATATATTATGATAGAATATCATAGAATCTTTTCCTCAATTTGAAATAGAACGAAAAAGACAATATACAGGATGGATAAAAGGAGCCCTTCCCTGGTTTGATCTTTGGTTATTTACCCTTCGATCTTATCTTGTATTTAGATCTTGTGTATATACATATAGGTAAGATCTGTACATATGTATCCGTACATATGAAAGATATATGCAAATACTAATACTATAGTATTAGTATTAGTATAGGATACTTATTCTTTATTCGGCTCAATCCTTCTTTTTAGGAAAAGATTGGGCCGAATTTCATTGCAATTAGAAGAGCAAACAGGAATTACGCGCGCTTATTTCTTCTATGTATCTGGCTTATCTACAGGTCTAGCTTATCTACTGGGTCGAACTCGAATTTGATCTCCTTCCAGACTTCACAAGCTGCGGCTAGTTCAGGGCTCCATTTGCTAGCTTCACGAATAATTTCATTACCTTCACGGGCAAGATCACGTCCCTCATTACGAGCTTGTACACACGCTTCTAAAGCCACTCGATTAGCTACTGCCCCAGGTGCATTTCCCCAGGGGTGTCCTAAAGTTCCTCCGCCGAACTGTAGTACGGAATCATCCCCAAAGATTTCGGTCAGGGCAGGCATATGCCAAACATGAATACCCCCGGAAGCCACGGGCAGAACACCTGGCATAGAGACCCAATCTTGAGTGAAAAAAATACCACGACTTCGGTCTTTTTCAATAAAATCATCACGCAGTAAATCAACAAAACCTAAAGTCATCTCACGCTCCCCTTCCAGTTTACCCACTACTGTACCAGCGTGAATATGATCTCCGCCAGACATCCGTAATGCTTTAGCTAGTACACGAAAATGCATACCATGATTTTTCTGTCTATCAATAACTGCATGCATTGCGCGATGAATGTGAAGAAGTAGGCCATTGTCGCGGCAATAATGAGACAAGCTAGTATTTGCAGTGAATCCCCCAGTTAAGTAGTCATGCATTACGATAGGAACTCCCAATTCTCTAGCAAATACGGCCCTTTTGATCATTTCTTCACATGTACCCGCAGTAGCATTCAAGTAATGTCCTTTGATTTCGCCAGTTTCGGCCTGCGCCTTATAAATTGCTTCGGCACAAAATATAAAACGGTCTCTCCAACGCATAAATGGTTGTGAGTTCACGTTTTCATCATCCTTAGTAAAATCAAGTCCACCGCGTAGACATTCATAAACAGCTCTACCGTAGTTCTTTGCAGATAATCCCAATTTTGGTTTAATGGTACATCCCAATAGGGGACGACCATACTTGTTCAATTTATCTCTTTCAACTTGGATGCCATGGGGCGGGCCTTGGAAAGTTTTTGAATAAGAAGGAGGAATTCGCAGATCCTCCAGACGTAGAGCTCGTAGGGCTTTGAAACCAAATACATTACCCACAATGGAAGTAAACATGTTAGTAACAGAACCTTCTTCAAAAAGGTCTAAAGGATAAGCTACATAAGCAATATATTGATTTTCCTCCCCAACAACGCTCTCGATGTGGTAGCATCGTCCTTTGTAACGATCAAGACTGGTAAGTCCATCAGTCCACACAGTTGTCCATGTACCAGTAGAAGATTCGGCAGCTACCGCAGCGCCTGCTTCTTCAGGCGGAACTCCAGGTTGAGGAGTTACTCGGAAGGCTGCCAAGATATCAGTATCTTTGGTTTCGTAGTCAGGAGTATAATAAGTCAATTTGTAATCTTTAACACCAGCTTTGAATCCAGCACTTGCTTTAGTCTCTGTTTGTGGTGACATAAGTCCCTCCCTACAACTCATGAATTAATAATTCTCACAACAACAAGGTCTACTCGATATGGATTGGGCATAAATGAATGAAACCTTTGACAAAAATATTTCAAAAAAAAAAAGATTCAACTAATATTATCAACCAATGAAAATGTTAAAATGGTTCGTTATTAGACCATGTATTTGATGAATCAAATACATCATTATTGTATACTCTTTGATATATATGGCGCAACCCAATCCTTCTTTTGCAAATTTATAATTTTTAATTGATCCCCCTCTTATTATTAATTTAAGAAATACTAAGAAAAATTCCCCCTTGACAGTGATATATGTTGTATATGTAAATCCTAGATGTGAAAATAGGCATAATTCATCCATGAAAAGGTATAAAACAAAAAATCGACGGAAATTTATATAAAAAAATAAAGAACAATGGCCGGCGAGATAGAACATAAATCGAGTCCGGGCTCGAATTCTCATAGATAATATGGATATGGATGGTATCTTCGATAATGATAGAAAAATGAAACACACTTACTCACGATTCTTATTCATTTACTTGATATTTAAAAAAAGGGGGGGATTGGTTGAACTTGAAAATTTACTCATTCAATGAGTAAACGATTGAATTGGATTCGGTTTGGCGGTACCAACTAAATCAAATGCTAACTCCATTTATTTCTTATTGAATTAACCGATCGGCTTGCTATCGGACATTTATTTTTGATTTGGTACTATATACAATACAAATATACAAATACAAAATTTTGACATATTTCACTTTATTATGATTATGAGAATCAATCCTACTACTTCTGGTCCTGCGGTTTCTACGCTTGAAGAAAAAAACCTAGGGCGTATCGCTCAAATTATTGGCCCGGTACTCGATGTCGTTTTTACCCCGGGGAAGATGCCTAATATTTATAACGCTTTGGTAGTTAAGGGTCGAGATACTGTCGGTCAGCAAATGAATGTTACTTGTGAGGTACAGCAATTATTAGGAAATAATCGAGTTAGAGCTGTCGCTATGAGTGCTACAGACGGTCTGACGAGAGGGATGGAAGTGATTGACACGGGAGCTCCTCTAAGCGTTCCAGTCGGCGGAGCTACTCTCGGACGAATTTTCAACGTTCTTGGAGAGCCTGTTGATGATTTAGGCCCTGTAGATACTCGCACAACATCTCCTATTCATAGATCTGCGCCTGCCTTTATACAGTTAGATACGAAATTATCAATCTTTGAAACAGGAATTAAAGTAGTGGATCTTTTAGCTCCCTATCGTCGTGGAGGAAAAATCGGGTTATTTGGGGGAGCTGGAGTAGGTAAAACAGTACTCATCATGGAATTGATCAATAACATTGCCAAAGCTCATGGAGGCGTATCCGTATTTGGCGGAGTAGGTGAACGTACTCGTGAAGGAAATGATCTCTACATGGAAATGAAAGAATCCGGAGTGATTAATGAAAAAAATATTGCAGAATCAAAAGTAGCTCTAGTCTATGGTCAAATGAATGAACCGCCGGGAGCTCGTATGAGAGTTGGTTTGACTGCCCTAACCATGGCAGAATATTTCCGGGATGTTAATGAGCAAGACGTGCTTCTATTCATCGACAATATCTTTCGTTTCGTCCAAGCAGGATCAGAAGTATCCGCCTTATTGGGGAGAATGCCTTCCGCAGTGGGTTATCAACCTACCCTTAGTACAGAAATGGGTTCTTTGCAAGAAAGAATTACTTCTACCAAAGAGGGATCTATAACTTCGATCCAAGCAGTTTATGTACCTGCGGATGATTTAACCGACCCTGCCCCTGCCACGACATTTGCACATTTAGATGCTACTACCGTATTATCAAGGGGATTGGCCGCCAAAGGTATTTATCCAGCGGTAGATCCTTTAGATTCTACGTCAACTATGCTACAACCCCGGATCGTTGGCGAGGAACATTATGAAACTGCGCAAAGAGTTAAGCAAACTTCACAACGTTACAAAGAGCTTCAGGACATTATAGCTATTCTTGGGTTGGACGAATTATCCGAGGAGGATCGTTTAACTGTAGCAAGAGCACGAAAAATTGAGCGTTTCTTATCACAACCCTTCTTCGTGGCAGAAGTATTTACTGGTTCTCCAGGAAAATATGTTGGTCTCGCAGAAACAATTAGGGGGTTTCGACTGATCCTTTCCGGAGAATTAGACGGTCTTCCCGAGCAGGCCTTTTATTTGGTGGGTAACATCGATGAAGCTACCGCGAAAGCTATGAACTTAGAAGTGGAGAGCAAATGGAAGAAATGACCTTAAATCTTTGTGTACTGACTCCTAATCGAATTATTTGGGATTCAGAAGTGAAAGAAATCATTTTATCTACTAATAGTGGCCAAATTGGCGTATTACCAAACCACGCGCCTATTGCCACGGCTGTAGATATAGGTCTTTTGAGAATACGCCTCAACGACCAATGGTTAACGGTGGCTCTAATGGGTGGTTTCGCTAGAATAGGTAATAATGAGATCACTATTTTAGGAAATGATGCGGAGATGAGTACTGACATTAATCCACAAGAAGCTCAAAAAACTCTTGAAATAGCTGAAGCTAACTTAAGTAGAGTCGAGGGTAAGAAACAAGCAATTGAGGCGAATCTAGCTCTCAGACGGGCTAGGACACGAGTAGAGGCTATTAATGCTATTTCCTACTAGTAAATACATCAAAATAATCAAAAGAACTTTTTTAGAAGTAGAAGTTCTTTATTATAAATTATAATTATACACCACATTTTTATTCCACTAATTGAACACAATCAAGTCTAATCTGATACAACAAAAATAAAGAAGATGGGTAGAAAAACTTATTAGATACCGTTGACTCCGGTATTTAATAAGTTCTACCTACTATTGGATTTGAACCAATGACTTCCGCCGTATGAAAGCAATACTCTAACCACTGAGTTAAGTAGGTCACGTATCACCGGCCCATCACTTCGGGAATTATAGATGGAATAATATTTCTAAGCAATACGAATCCATTAACAGTAAACAGATCAAAGAACTCTCATGTGGGATCACGGAATATCCATTCCATCTTGACAAAAAATTATCTAGATGTTAATATATCTATGACAAGGGCTATAGCTCAGTTAGGTAGAGCACCTCGTTTACACGTGCGCCAACGCTTTTCAAGGGAGCCAATTATGCAATGAACATAATTCATCTTATTGAGAAATTGATGTCTTACTCCATAGATTCGAGGGAACAAGAGAACAATAGCCTGACAAATATTTGGTTCGGCACGATTCAAGTGCGAATGCAGGTGCCAAATAGAACCCGCCATCGATTTGGTAGTTGATAAGGTTAATAGCCAGTCCATTCAATGCCAGGCATAATGAGTATAAGGGCCTCAAAATAACCTCTTTTCGTTCTATGAACTTTAAGGTGTATGAAGTCTCATATTTGACTCTTGCTGCGGAGCGGTGGAGACTCCATTTAACTTAAGTTGATCTAGGCCGGAGGCAGACCTAAGTCAAGGTACCCCCTCTTTGAAACACTTTGGTATTGCTCCCTGGATTAGAATATAAATAATGAATCAGAGCACATGGAGCCATCTCATTATCTTCTTATCTTCCTGTAAAGGAAAGACAAAATATGGGAACTAACTGATCTTTCCATCAGTTAATGAAAGAGCCCAATGCAACAAAATGCATGTTGGGTCTTTGAAACAGTTTGAATCATTTTGATAATAAGAAGTATGATCTGTTTTTACCGAGAAGGTCTACGGTTCGAGTCCGTATAGCCCTAATACATTCTATTTTTGTATAGACATTCTATTTAGTTTAGTATAGGTTTTATTTCCTCATTAGGTACTTGTTTATGGGCTGGCCTGGCCAATTTATTGGTCCATAGAAATGAAAGCATTACCACATGTTTATGTAAGTACATAGGAAGACAAAAATAAAAACAAACAACAATGCATTTCAATAAATAAAACGGTATTTGTCAAATCTCGGATAACATACCCATACTTCTTCATTCATTTTTGTGGATGAATTACATATAACTTTTTCCTCTTTATGTAATTTATGATTCCGTCGATTATACCACCCTGTGCTGTACTATCTTTCATTGCGTAGCGTAGGTTTGCTGTAAAACAAACCTTTTTTTTTTTTATTCTGAGAGGGTCAGTGGGATAGTACAAGAAAAAGTTTCTAATTTTTTGGTATAGAAAGATATGAATTGCTATATGTAAAGGTTCCTCACAACTCTGAATCAAATCCATTAAGAAAAATAGAAAGGTTCCTCACAACTCTGAATCAAATCCATTAAGAAAAATAGAAATTAAATTTAGGACAAGGAAAGGGGATAAAATATAATCGTTTGATGCATTAGATTATGTTTCTGTATTTGTTTTGTATCGAATTAATAGAAGCAATGATCTTCTACCTGAATTATTATTTTCTGAAAATAATAAATACTTTATTTTCAAATTGAAATAAAAAAAAAAATCTAAATGGGATTCTGTTGAATGAATCTTTAAACAAAACACGTCCCACATCAAACAAACTATAAATTATACGGTTTGACTTGATCAAAATAAGTTTTTGTTTCGCCTAAGAAGTTCCGGATGAATTGACAATTCCAATTCGAATGGAATAATTCAGCATATTCCACATTAATAATTAATAGGAGTACATTTATGTTTCTGCTTTACGAATATGATATTTTCTGGGTATTTCTGATAATATCAAGCGTTATTCCTATCTTAGCATTTGTAATTTCCGGAGTTTTAGCGCCTATTACTGAAGGACCGGAGAAGTTCTCTAGTTATGAATCAGGTATAGAACCCATGGGGGATGCTTGGTTACAATTCCGAATACGCTATTACATGTTTGCTCTAGTTTTTGTTGTTTTTGATGTTGAAACAGTCTTTCTTTATCCATGGGCAATGAGTTTCGATGTATTGGGTGTATCCGTATTTATAGAAGCTTTCATTTTCGTGCTTATCCCAATTGTTGGTTCAGTTTATGCATGGCGAAAAGGAGCATTAGAATGGTCTTAGCTGAATATTCAGACAATAAAAATAAAAAAGAAGGAAAAGATTACATTGAGACAGTTATGAATTTTATTGAGTTTCCGTTACTTGACCAAACAATACCCAATTCAATTATTTCAACTACATCGAATGATCTTTCGAATTGGTCAAGACTCTCCAGTTTATGGCCACTTCTCTACGGTACCAGTTGTTGTTTTATTGAATTTGCTTCATTAATAGGCTCGCGATTCGACTTTGATCGTTATGGATTGGTACCAAGATCGAGTCCTAGGCAAGCGGACCTCATTTTAACAGCTGGCACAGTAACAATGAAGATGGCTCCCTCTTTAGTGAGATTATATGAGCAAATGCCTGAACCAAAATATGTCATTGCTATGGGAGCCTGTACTATTACAGGGGGGATGTTCAGTACTGATTCTTATAGTACTGTTCGGGGAGTCGATAAGCTAATTCCTGTGGATGTTTATTTGCCGGGCTGCCCACCTAAACCAGAGGCAGTTATAGATGCTATAACGAAACTTCGGAAGAAGATATCTCGAGAAATCTCTGAAGATAGAACTGTGTCTCAACAGGAAAATCGATGTTTTACTATCAACCACAAGTTTTATGTTCGGCGCAGTACTCATAGTGGAAATTACGATCAAGGATTGCTTGATCAATCACCATCTATTTCAGAGATACCTTCTAAAACATTTGTCAGATCCAAAAATTCAGTATCTTCCCGCGAATGAGTGAATTAGACAGGGTTCTTTTGTGCAGAATAAGAAACATCGGGGCGGGTCAATCTTTCAAAATTTCATTGTAAATGTGAAATACTCATACAAATGTGGGAGAGATCAAGAAGATGAAGCGGGGTCATTTATCTGATTGGCTAGTCAAGCATGAGTTACTTCACAGATCTTTGGGCTTTGATTATCAAGGAATAGAGACTTTACAAATAAAAACCGAGGATTGGGACGCCATTGCTGTCATTTCATATGTATATGGTTACAATTATTTACGCTCCCAGTGCGCCTATGATGTAGCACCAGGCGGATTTTTAGCTAGTGTGTATCATCTTACGAGAATACGATATGGTATAAATAAACCGGAAGAGGTATGCATAAAAGTATTTGTCCCAAGGAGTAATCCTAGAATCCCGTCCGTTTTCTGGATTTGGAGAAGTGCTGATTTTCAAGAACGGGAATCTTATGATATGTTGGGAATCTCTTATGATAATCATCCACGTCTTAAACGTATCTTGATGCCCGAAAGTTGGGTAGGCTGGCCCTTACGTAAGGACTATATTACCCAAAATTTCTATGAAATACAAGATGCTCATTGAATGGTAATAAACTAATGTTTACTTATACAACACAAACGACTCCAGATTTTATTCAAGTCAAGGAATATTTACATTCTGTTCTAGATGAAACAAACAGAGTAACTAGACTCTAATTCGTATTATGGATGAACTAAAAAGGGCTTCATTGATATTCCCTAATTTGAAAGATATCATACATATCCACTTCGTATGAGCAGAAAGAATAGGATGAATCAAAATAATCCTGTACCGTGAACTTTGTACCGCGCACATCACTTAGATGGGCCCCAGAAAGGGACATAAATAGGAGTGAAGAAATAGAATAACTATAAAAGAAAATATGAAATTCAGAAATGAAAAGGGATTGGATTTTAGTTGTACTGTGTCTGAAATGCATCCTGCCTATTCCTAAAGTCTTCTAGACTTTTTTTAACCAATTATTTTAGATATATATGTTAGATATATATGAAGACTTCACATTCTTTTTTTGAGTGAGAAAAAGCACAGTATGAACAAAGAAGAAGAAGAAACAAAAAAGAAAGAAAAAGAAAAGGGAGTATGATCCCATTTTTTTCTTTACCATACATATATTATTTTTTACCCCTCTCGAAGGAAGTATATATCCATACACTAGCTATATATCGAGATGAATACGTATATATATATATCATGCATGCTCTATACATATTAACCCATATGTATATGTATATGTATCCCGATCCGTCTTGATTAATTTGTATGAATAATTATCCGATACATTATTCACGTGTCAGGAACCAGATTTGAACTGGTGACACGAGGATTTTCAGTCCTCTGCTCTACCAACTGAGCTATCCCAACCATTTTCCGTGCATTACCCTAGTAAACTACTTGTATCTATGTCAATTAAAGGGAATAAAATTGTATTAAAGAATCTTACCCAATCCCCGAATTTCTTATTCTTAGATCTTAAAATAAAAAAAAAAAAACTTTCTTTGGTAAGAATAATGATATGGATTGTGAATGATTCAATAATAGAGATTCCTTGCCCACATATGTTCATTTGTAGGGATATCATAGTTATCCAAAACACTTGGGTTTGGATAAGATCAAAAGGTTTTTTTTGTTCGTATGCATTTGTTAAAGAGTATAGTCAATGAGAAACACAGTAAATTTTGTTTGAACCACTGATGAAAAAAAAAAAAAGTGGATAAAAAACATAGTTAGGAAGTAAAATGGGCTTTTCATTGGGGATAGAGGGACTTGAACCCTCACGATTTATAAAGTCGACGGATTTTCCTCTTACTAAAAATTTCATTGTTGTCGGTATTGACATGTAGAATGGGACTCTCTCTTTATTCTCGTGCGATTAATCAGTTTTTAAAAGGATCTATCAGACTCTGCAATGAATGATTTGATCGCTGAATATTCGATTCTTACTTCAACTTCTATTGGATTGGAATGGATTCACAATAACTCTGAATTTATTAATATATAAAATATATAATATATGATATATAGGGCCATCCTCTCTCTAATTTCGATAGATAGATTCCAGCTACCAACGCAACGTAGTCAACTTCATTCGTTAGAACAGCTTCCATTGAGTCTCTGCACCTATCCCTTTTAATTATATTATTATTCTAGTTTTATTTTAGAAACTAAACCCTCAATTTCTCAAAATAAAGATTTGGCTCAGGATTGCCCCTTTTTAATTCCAGGGTTTCTCTGAATTTGGAAGTTACCACTTAGCAGGTTTCCATACCAAGGCTCAATCCAATCAAGTCCGTAGCGTCTACCAATTTCGCCATATCCCCCTTTGAGATCAGGATCTAGTTGTAATTCCACTCACCTATTTTATTTCATTTATCTTGGAACCATTGAATTCATTATCTAATGATTCAAAGTGTATGACGCATTTGATTTATCTTTTTTTTTACCATCTTCTATCATTTCATCTCTATTGTATTGGATGAACCCTATTTATCTCAATCAGATACGATTCTATTATTGATATATCCGCAATTCAATACGGGATAGATATATCCCGCATATATATGAATGCCCCTCCCCCTTCATTTTTACAGCGCGATTTAGAATACTGGAACGGTCGATATTCATTCTTCTTTTTTTTTTGTCCTATCTTATCTCGTCCGAATGAAACCGGAGGAATGTCTCATGATAATTTTGATTGTATCTTTATCCTTTTCTTAGGATCGATTCGCTATAATTTTTAATTATGTAATTATATAAATAATATAATTAGCATAATTTGTTATAACTGCTCTAAAAAAGAATTAGATTTTCTCTAAAATTGAGAATAAAAAATTTTAAATTAGAATTCTTATTAATATCATTATATTAATATTTTTGAGATCATATTATTATATTATATTATTAATAATATAAAATAATAATATGGAAATCTTACTTATTATCTTACTTCTATATAACTTAATTTATAATTTATTAAGTATCATCATCTATTATTATCTTATATTATTAATAAGTATAATTAATAAATTATAGTGTAATATAGTGAGAGAATTTAAATTCAAATTAGTCATATATCTAATTTGCCATTTTATTACTAGAATAGAATCCTATTCACTATTTTTATTTCTATTTCTGTTATGTGAGCCCGCTTAGCTCAGAGGTTAGAGCATCGCATTTGTAATGCGATGGTCATCGGTTCGATTCCGATAGCTGGCTTTTTTCTCTATCGATTTTTTCCGTGATTGAGAATCTCTCCTACCCTTTTCTCTAAATGGTCGTGTTAACTTGCAACTAGGAATCAAAAAAAGGATTGGAGAAATTAGATCTCTACAAAACAAATCATAAAACGGAGCCTTAACTTCCTATATATAAAAAATATCCGGATATTGATACAATTCATTTCATTCTACTTTCTACTTTGTAGTACTTTAGTAGATTTCGCTTTGCTTTGTTTATCCTTTAGTTCAGTCTTAATTTAGATTTATTCTGTAAAATGAAATTTAAATAAATTAAAAAAGGAGTTTTATTTTATGTCTCGTTACCGAGGGCCTCGTTTCAAAAAAATACGCCGTCTGGGGGCTTTACCAGGACTAACTAGTAAAAGGTCTAGATATGGGAATGATCTTAAAAACCAATTACGTTCTGGGAAAAGATCGCAATATCGTATTCGTCTAGAAGAAAAACAGAAATTGCGCTTTCATTATGGTCTGACAGAGCGACAATTACTTAGATATGTGCATATCGCTGGAAAAGCCAAAGGGTCAACAGGTCAGGTTTTACTACAACTACTTGAGATGCGTTTGGATAACATACTTTTTCGGTTGGGTATGGCTTCGACCATTCCTGGGGCCAGGCAATTAGTTAACCATAGACATATTTTAGTTAATGGTTGTGTAGTGGATATACCAAGTTATCGTTGCAAATCCCGAGATATTATTACTACGAAGGATAAACAAAAATCGAAAGCTCTGATTCAAAATTTTATTGCTTCATCTTCCAAAGACGAATTGCCAAAACATTTGACTATCGACTCATTCCAATATAAAGGATTAGTAAATCAAATAATAGATAGTAAATGGATCGGTTTGAAAATAAATGAGTTGTTAGTCGTGGAATATTATTCCCGCCAAACTTGAACCTAACGAAAATAACAAACAAAGAAAGGTTCAGACAATTTTGCCCCCTCTTTTTCGAGGAAAATAGATTGAAGGGCCTTGATACAAATTTTTCTCATTCATGTATCACAAATAGATCCGCGGTAGGATTTTTTTATTTCTTTTTTGCTCTTTCCGATATTTTTATTTTACGTACCACAGTAATGTAATTAGGAATAGAGAATTTCTATCAAATAAAGGTCTTACTCTGGGACCTGGACTAATGTATCCATTGTTATTTGATTTGCTACATTGTGGTCGGTAACGTTGGTGAATCAACAGAAACGGAAAGAGAGGGATTCGAACCCTCGGTAAACAAAAAGCCTACATAGCAGTTCCAATGCTACGCCTTGAACCACTCGGCCATCTCTCCTACTCTTCTTATTATTAACCAGAACCCGAGTGAATAGCGAGTCATTCATATTATTGCAGTGCAGGTACGACCAATCCACGGTTTCATAGGAAAAAAAAAAATTCTTTTCAAATTTCATATTTCTCAACAACAATTTCTCTCATCAGTTAAGTTATCCCATGGATCTATTACTAGATCTATTAGTAATTCATGAATTGTCCCATGGATTTTTCTATTTCAATTGTATAACGTATACGCGTTATCAAAACAAAACGGATGGTTACTCTACTCTATTTTATCATGGAATAATAATTATAATTATTCCATTCTTTTTCCTACTTTTTTGATCATCACCAAATCAAAACTTCTCTAATTACCAGAATACGTAGTAAAATAAAGCCCTTTGGTATTCAAATAGTAATAGTTCCGTGCATCAGTATACTACTAAATTGGAATGAAATCCAATCTTATTCAAATATTTCATATCTCTCCTTATCAAAAAGCGAACAATTTGAGCGGACGGCCCACATTTTTTTAGAATTGAGTCTATTTTTATGATATTTCGTACTACTCTGTACAATTCCTTGTTTGTGGGATTATTTCCAAAAAGGGATAATGAGAAGAATTTATAGAATGGATTGCTAATTATGCCTAGATCTCGGATAAATGGAAATTTTATTGATAAGACCTTTTCAATTGTAGCTAATATCGTATTACGAATAATTCCGACAACATTTGATTATTTTTTTTTTTAGCCCTTAGTCTGAGAGAAAGAGACCCGATTCGGGCTAGAAAGAAACAAATTATTGAAATAAACCTACGCTTAGTGAAGGTGAAGTTTAGAGATAGAACAATTCCTTCTGTCGTGTATCCTCGATTGATGCAGCCTCAGATGCTTTAATTATTGATTTTAGTATTGAGCGAAAGGTTACACCTATACTATAGGTTCTGGTTTGTGGGTCAACCCTACTCCACTAGTACCAATAGGCCGCATAGGGGAAGAAGCACTACTCCTAGGAATCAACAACACGAAAACTTTGTTATAAATTTCCCCTTTCCTTATCGGTATCGGGACTAACAAGAATGGTTGGGACAACAAGCATCCATCTCGTTCGTACTTTTGATACCCATATAACCATCAAAGATCGTTGAAGTGACTAATTTCTGGAAATAGGGGGCGTTGAGGACAAATAAATCGTTGGAGTTACCATTTCCATCTAGCACTAATATGATTGGTGTTAAGAAAAAACAAACCCCTTTCGGGAAGGCTGGCTAGAGATTTCTTGTAAAAATACTAGTCCCTGTCAGTTCATAATGAGAATAGTGAAATTTGAATCCTATAGAATAGATTATTTCCTTTAGTACTTTATGCACAGGAGGGAGGAGCCGTATGAGATGAAAATCTCACATACGGTTCTGGAACGGAGATTCTTTGAATAGAATGAACGACCGTAACGGATGTTGGCTCAATCCGAAGGAAATTATGCGGAAGCTTTACAGAATTATTATGAAGCTACGCGCCCAGAAATTGATCCTTATGATCGAAGTTATATACTCTATAACATAGGCCTTATACACACAAGCAACGGAGAGCATACGAAGGCTTTGGAATATTATTTTTGGGCACTAGAACGAAACCCATTCTTACCACAAGCTTTTAATAATATGGCCGTGATCTGTCATTACGTGCGACTATCTCCACTATAGAAAGAAGGAAAAAAAGATCAAATCGGCTAGTAAATACTAGAAAAAAAGGGGCTTTCTACATATGCATCGTCCAAAGCAACGATTTTTATCAGCTGTAGCAAGGAAAGAGACTTCACAAGAACCAAAATATGAAGAAAGAGGTACGCCTATATACTCTATGGATAAAGGATCAAATTGATAGAAAAAGCGCCGTAAAGATCAATTAGCAAGCTATTGGGTCGATACAGTTAAGAACTGCTTACTTTACTTATGTCATGATATGAGATCAAAGTTCGGAATCAACTTATGTAATATAGTCGATCCACTAAGGTATTGAGCAGCGGTGTAGTACCAAATCCCAAAGATAGTAAGTTCTTTTTTCTTACGGAGGAAAGTCTTTTTCAACGATTCTATATAAATTTCATATATGAAATGAAACCGAGATAGTTACCTTTCAGAAAAATTCAAACGATATAGGGGGATATCTATTCTTCATTCTTCTGAAGGTGTGGGAGAAAAGATAAAACTGATTATTGATCAATATTAGATTAGAGTTTGAAACTTATGTAATTAACTTCTTCTGGTTAACCCAATAAAAAAGGGGATAGGTTTATTAAAAATCGAATTCCGTTAGCAATAGGGTAAATTAATAAGATGGGGCACAAAAAGAATCGATTGTGGAGCCGTATGAGGTAGGAAACTCTCAAGTACGGTTCTAAGGGAAGGAATTGACATTAACCTACCTATTCCGACCGGGGAGAACAGGCCATTCTACAGGGCGATTCTGAAATTGCGGAGGCTTGGTCCGATCAAGCTGCTGAGTATTGGAAACAAGCTATAGCGCTTACTCCAGGTAATTATATTGAAGCACATAATTGGTTGAAGATCACGGGGCGTTTCGAATTCGAATAAAACCACCCTCTTTTTAAATTTATTAAGGTTATTGGATCCATCAATCAAATAAAATAGACCGTTCCTCTGAGAAGATCCAATCAAGAATTTCATTATACCCATTCCTTCTACAATCATTATATTTTGTATGGTATCTCATAAGGATAAATGGTACGGATACTGCAGTATAGAATATAGTTAATAAAATAAAGTTCATAAAATAAATAAAAGATACCCTCAAATGACTAAATATAGATATCACAATAGATCTTATTAATTATAATAAATGATCTTGTGATTTAGTAATATAATAATAAGATGTTTCATGGAAGTAGATCCATATAGGCACTTATACATTCATATATAAATACACTAGGACTGGGTTGCAAAAAAAAAGAGTTTCTTCGTCACGCCAGGAAAGTATTTTACAGTAAATATTTTGTCCGTTGGGCACCTAATCGTTATGTCATAATAGATCCGAACACTTGCCCTGGATCAACTTCGATATCATAATTGCTCTAGTGAATAACTATGAATAACTAAATAAATGAGAGATAGGAAAGAAAGGGATTAATCATAAATAAAATATCCATCTTTTAGGGGTTTCACCAAAAACTTGACTGTTGGCAGGTCTCTTTATATGTGTTGTCCGGAAAGAGGAGGGCTTAATGATTATTCGTTCGCCGGAACCAGAAGTTAAAATTGTTGTAGATAGGGATCCCGTAAAAACGTCTTTTGACGAATGGGCCAGACCGGGCCATTTCTCAAGAACAATAGCTAAGGGCCCTGATACTACCACTTGGATCTGGAACCTACATGCTGATGCTCACGATTTCGATAGTCATACCAGTGATTTGGAGGAGATCTCTCGAAAAGTATTTAGTGCTCATTTTGGTCAACTCTCCATTATCTTTCTTTGGCTGAGCGGCATGTACTTCCACGGCGCCCGTTTTTCCAATTATGAAGCATGGCTAAGTGATCCTACTCACATTGGGCCCAGTGCTCAGGTAGTTTGGCCAATAGTGGGTCAAGAAATATTGAATGGTGATGTGGGCGGGGGTTTCCGAGGAATACAAATAACCTCCGGTTTTTTTCAGATTTGGCGAGCATCTGGAATAACTAGTGAATTACAACTCTATTGTACTGCAATTGGTGCATTGGTCTTTGCATCGTTAATGCTTTTTGCCGGTTGGTTCCATTATCACAAAGCCGCCCCAAAATTGGCTTGGTTCCAAGATGTAGAATCTATGTTGAATCACCATTTAGCGGGGTTACTAGGACTTGGATCTCTTTCTTGGGCGGGACACCAAATCCACGTATCTTTGCCGATTAACCAATTTCTCGATGCTGGAGTTGATCCTAAAGAGATACCACTTCCTCATGAATTCATCTTGAATCGGGATCTTTTGGCTCAACTTTATCCCAGTTTTTCCAAAGGAGCAACCCCCTTTTTTACCTTGAATTGGTCAAAATATGCGGAATTTCTGAGTTTTCGTGGAGGATTAAATCCAATAACAGGGGGCCTATGGCTGAGCGATATTGCACACCATCATTTAGCGATTGCAATTCTTTTCCTGATCGCCGGCCATATGTATAGGACCAACTGGGGCATCGGTCATGGCCTTAAAGACATTTTAGAGGCTCATAAGGGTCCATTTACGGGCCAAGGTCATAGGGGCCTCTATGAAATCCTAACAACATCATGGCATGCTCAATTATCTATTAATCTGGCTATGTTAGGCTCTTCAACCATTGTTGTGGCTCACCATATGTATTCCATGCCCCCTTATCCATACCTAGCTATTGACTACGGTACACAACTTTCCTTGTTCACACACCACATGTGGATCGGTGGATTTTCTCATAGTTGGTGCTGCTGCGCATGCAGCCATTTTTATGGTAAGAGATTACGATCCAACTACTCGATACAACGATCTATTAGATCGTGTCCTTAGGCACCGTGATGCAATTATATCACATCTTAACTGGGCATGTATATTTCTAGGTTTTCACAGCTTGTGGTTTGTATATTCATAATGATACCATGAGCGCTTTGGGGCGTCCTCAAGATATGTTTTCAGATACTGCTATACAATTACAACCCATCTTTGCTCCATGGGTACAAAACACCCATGCTTTAGCGCCTGGCGTAACAGCTCCTGGTGCAACAACAAGTACCAGCTTAATTTGGGGGGGTAGTGAATTAGTAGAAGTAGGCGGTAAAGTCGCTTTGTTACCTATTCCATTAGGAACCGCAGATTTTTTAGTTCATCACATTCATGCATTTACGATTCATGTGACTGTATTGATACTACTGAAAGGTGTTCTATTTGCTCGCAGTTCCCGTTTGATACCCGATAAAGCAAATCTGGGCTTTCGTTTCCCTTGTGATGGACCTGGAAGAGGGGGGACATGTCAAGTATCCGCCTGGGATCATGTCTTCTTAGGTCTATTCTGGATGTACAATGCAATTTCGGTAGTCATTTTTCATTTCAGTTGGAAAATGCAGTCGGATGTTTGGGGTACTATAAGTGATCAAGGGGTGGTAACTCATATAACAGGGGGGAACTTTGCACAGAGTTCCATTACTATTAATGGGTGGCTACGGGATTTCTTATGGGCACAGGCATCTCAGGTAATTCAGTCTTATGGTTCTTCATTATCCGCATATGGTCTTTTTTTCTTAGGTGCTCATTTTGTCTGGGCTTTCAGTTTAATGTTTCTATTCAGCGGCCGTGGTTATTGGCAAGAACTCATTGAATCCATCGTTTGGGCTCATAACAAATTAAAAGTTGCTCCTGCTACTCAGCCTAGAGCCTTAAGCATTGTACAAGGACGTGCTGTAGGAGTAACCCATTACCTTCTGGGTGGAATTGCCACAACATGGGCATTCTTCTTAGCAAGAATTATTGCAGTAGGATAATGGCTAGGAGGATTTGAAAGATATTATGGCATTAAGATTTCCAAGGTTTAGCCAAGGCTTAGCTCAGGACCCCACTACTCGTCGTATTTGGTTTGGTATTGCTACCGCACATGACTTCGAGAGTCATGATGATATTACTGAGGAACGTCTTTATCAGAACATTTTTGCTTCTCACTTTGGCCAGTTAGCAATAATTTTTCTGTGGACGTCCGGAAATCTGTTTCATGTAGCTTGGCAAGGAAATTTTGAGTCATGGATACAGGACCCTTTACATGTAAGACCTATTGCTCATGCAATTTGGGATCCTCATTTTGGTCAACCAGCCGTAGAAACCTTTACTCGGGGAGGTGCTATCGGCCCAGTGAATATCGCCTATTCTGGTGTTTATCAGTGGTGGTATACATCGGATTACGTACCAATGAAGATCTTTATACTGGAGCTCTTTTTCTATTATTTCTTTCCGCTATATCCTTAATAGCGGGTTGGTTACACCTACAGCCAAATGGAAACCGAGCGTTTCCTGGTTCAAAAATGCCGAATCTCGTCTAAAATCATCATTTGTCAGGACTTTTTTGGAGTAAGTTCCTTGGCTTGGACAGGACATTTAGTTCATGTCGCTATTCCCGGATCCAGGGGGGAGTACGTCAGATGGAATAATTTCTTAGACGTATTGCCGCACCCCAGGGGTTGGGACCACTTCTTACGGGTCGGTGGAATCTTTATGCCCAAAACCCCGATTCAAATAGTCATTTATTTGGTACTTCCAAGAAGCGGGAACTGCCATTCTAACCCTTCTTGGGGGATTCCATCCACAAACGCAAAGTTTATGGCTGACCGATATTGCTCATCATCATTTAGCTATTGCATTCATTTTTCTCGTTGCCGGTCATATGTATAGAACTAACTTCGGGATTGGGGCACAGTATCAAAGATCTTTTAGAAGCACATATTCCTCCGGGGGGTCGATTAGGGCGTGGGCATAAGGGTCTTTATGACACAATCAATAATTCGATTCATTTTCAATTAGGTCTTGCCCTAGCTTCTTTAGGGGTTATTACTTCCTTAGTAGCTCAACACATGTACTCTTTACCTGCTTATGCATTCATAGCACAAGACTTTACTACTCAAGCTGCGTTATATACTCATCACCAAATACATCGCAGGGTTCATCATGACAGGAGCCTTTGCTCATGGAGCTATATTCTTCATTAGAGATTATAATCCGGAACAGAATGAAGATATGTATTGGCAAGAATGTTAGACCATAAAGAAGCTATCATATCTCATTTAAGTTGGGCCAGCCTGTTTCTGGGGTTCCATACCTTGGGCCTTTATGTTCATAACGACGTCATGCTCGCTTTTGGTACTCCGGAAAAACAAATCTTGATCGAACCCATATTTGCCCAATGGATACAATCCGCTCATGGTAAGACTTCATATGGGTTCGATGTACTCTTATCTTCAACGAATGGCCCAGCATTCAATGCTGGGCCGAAGCATATGGTTACCGGCTGGTTGAATGCTATTAATGAGAATAGTAATTCACTCTTCTTAACAATAGGTCCTGGAGATTTCTTGGTTCATCATGCTATTGCTCTAGGTTTACATACAACTACATTGATTTTAGTAAAAGGTGCTTTAGATGCACGTGGTTCCAAGTTAATGCCGGATAAAAAGGATTTTGGTTATAGTTTTCCTTGCGACGGCCCCGGGCGCGGCGGTACTTGTGTTATTTCTGCTTGGGACGCATTTTATTTGGCAGTTTTCTGGATGTTAAATACCATTGGATGGGTGACTTTTTATTGGCATTGGAAACACATCACATTATGGCAGGGTAACGTTTCACAATTTAATGAATACCTCCACTTATTTGATGGGGTGGTTAAGGGATTATTTATGGTTAAACTCTTCACAACTTATCAACGGGTATAACCCTTTTGGTATGAATAGTTTATCGGTATGGGCGTGGATGTTTTTATTTGGACATCTTGTTTGGGCTACTGGATTTATGTTCTTAATTTCCTGGCGGGGATATTGGCAGGAATTGATTGAAACTTTAGCATGGGCTCATGAACGCACACCCTTGGCTAATTTGATTCGATGGAGAGATAAGCCAGTGGCTCTTTCCATTGTGCAAGCAAGATTGGTTTGAAACTTTAGCATGGGCTCATGAACGCACACCCTTGGCTAATTTGATTCGATGGAGAGATAAGCCAGTGGCTCTTTCCATTGTGCAAGCAAGATTGGTTGGATTAGCTCACTTTTCCGTAGGTTATATATTCACTTATGCAGCTTTCTTAATTGCCTCTACATCAGGCAAATTTGGTTAATTTCGTTATTTATTGTTTTTTTTTTTATGTACTGTATCAGCAACAATTTCATTTGTTTCGATGTATAGGGGTTCTTATATTTTTACATCTAGGATCCGAACCATATCATTGATAATAATAGGAACTGAATATTATGGCAAGAAAAAGTTTGATTCAGAGGGAGAAGAAGCGGCAGAAATTGGAACAGAAATATTATTTGATTCGCCGATCCTCAAAAAAAGAAATAAGCAAAGTTCTATCGTTGAGTGAAAAATGGGAAATTCATGGAAAATTGCAATCCCCACCACGTAATAGTGCAGCTATACGTCTTCATCGCCGTTGTTTTGTGACTGGAAGACCTAGAGCTAACTATCGAGACTTTGGGCTATCCGGACGCATACTTCGAGAAATGGTTCATGCATGTTTGTTACCAGGCGCAACAAGATCAAGTTGGTAAGGATAAAAATATTGTTTCATATTTGTATAGATCTCTATGATCATAGATCATAGATCATAGAGGTGCCCTCTTTACCATTCTGTATAAATAGACTATTCTATTTGTATAGATATGGTAAAGGGGCATATCCAATCTTTCTTCGTTTATTGGTTCCCCATTGTTCAGCGCGGAGTAGAGCAGCTTGGTAGCTCGCAAGGCTCATAACCTTGAGGTCACGGGTTCAAATCCTGTCTCCGCAACATTTTTTTTTTACAAAAAATATATTTTTAGGCGTGATTCTGTTACCTAATAATTAATGAACATTTTCGTTTTTTTTTTTGATGGGAGGTAAAGAAAAGGGAAGATAGAACTACTATACTAACTACCATAGTATAGTATAGTATAGTAGTCAACTATACAAAATTTTGTATCATAGTACATTACATGGGCGGATAGCGGGGATCGAACCCGCATCTTCTCCTTGGCAAAGAGAAATTTTACCATTCGACTATATCCGCATTTTCTTCGGTCCTGATACGCACACATATGTCCACACATATATGACATATATGATATATCATATATGCGTCTGGATCATATTTGCGCAGGGTCAGATACTATACAAATTCCAATTAAGATCTTCTTATTATTCTTATTATTATATCCAATTAATAACCATTAATTTCATTTTTATTTTTGGAACTCGGATTGAATCTTAATGTGATGTGTCTCACAATTCTAATTTTTTAGAAGGAGTGGTATTTTTTAATTGGAGAAATACTAAAGAAGTTCAAGAGATGAGAGAATTTAGAATAGCTACCAGAAAGACTAATCCAATCCATAATGATGTACCGGAAAATACAACATTTTTTTTACTTGACCAACCATCAGAAGAAGCAAATACAACCGGTACACTAATCAGTAAAATTGATGAAGTCACAATTAATGCAAAAACAGCTAATTGGAAAGCAATAGTCATGTTTGTAATCCTCCAAGCTATCAACAAATAAACTATACCATTGGATCCCTCGCCTCGTCAAAACTGCAATAGAAGAAAAATGCATCGTGGAGGGATTTGACCATGAATCAATTGATTCTTTTTACTAGGACATGGAATCGAGAGGAGTTTAGTAATTTCATTTACTTCACAAACGGACATACTAGATCATGCATATATCTATATATACAGTATACAAATAGATACATCGAAATATAGATTCGCATCATCTGGTTCTACCGATAGTTAGTCTATCGTCTCATACATATAGTCATGTTCTATTCGCAGGAATAAAATAAATAGAGATTTCCTCCGGGAGGGATGGCTGAGTGGTTGATAGCTCCGGTCTTGAAAACCGGTATAGTTCTGAACAAAGAACTATCGAGGGTTCGAATCCCTCTCTCTCCTTTTACTTGTTGAATAAATTTTTTTCTTTATTCGTTTGGCCCGGCCCGTTATCTATCATAAAAAAGAATGGCTCGGCTATCCCACCTAGCCGAGCCATAATAGAAAAAATAATATATATAGAAATTTAATAGATATAAATAAGAAAATCTCAGCTAAGAGGGGTCATGGAAAGAACAGGTTCCAAATCACGATCGATTCCTTTTTCAAATCCCGCTGCAGCCGCACGGGCCCTTCCCGCATGCCACAAATGCCCCACAAATAGGAAGAATCCTAGAACAAAATGAGAGGTAGCTAACCAACTTCTAGGAGAGACATAATTGACTGCATTGATTTCGGTAGCTACGCCACCCACGGAATTTAAAGAACCTAAAGGGGCATGCGTCATATATTCCGCCGAACGTCGTTCTTGCCAAGGTTGTATGTCTTTTTTCAGCCTATTCAAGTCCAAACCATTTGGACCCCTTAGAGGTTCCAACCAGGGAGCACGGAGATCCCAAAAACGCATAGTTTCTCCTCCAAAAATAACCTCCCCGGTCGGGGAACGCATTAGATATTTACCTAAACCGGTAGGTCCTTGGGCGGATCCCACGTTAGCCCCAAGACGTTGGTCTCTAACTAGAAAAGTAAATGCTTGAGCTTGAGAGGCTTCTGGCCCGGTGGGTCCGTAAAACTCACTAGGATAAGCAGTATTATTGAACCAGACGAAACAACAAGAGATGAAACCAAAGACAGATAAAGCACCTAAACTATAAGACAAGTAAGCCTCACCAGACCATACAAATGCGCGTCGAGCCCATGCAAAGGGTTTGGTTAAGATATGCCAAATTCCGCCAAGTATACAAATGGAACCTAACCATACATGTCCTCCAATTATATCTTCTAAATCGTCCACACTAACAATCCATCCTTCTCCCCCAAAAGGAGATTTTAGTAAATAACCAAATATAACGCTTGGGCTAAGGGTCAGGTTGGTAATTTTTCTTACATCCCCCCCCCCAGGGGCCCAGGTATCATATACGCCCCCAAAATAAAGAGCCTTAAGTACTAGAAGAAAAGCACCTATGCCTAACAAAATTAAGTGAATACCCAAAATTGTGGTCATTTTATTTCTATCTTTCCATACATAACCGAAAAATGGAAAGGATTCTTCAAGAGTCTCCGGTCCAAGAAGCGCATGATAGATACCGCCAAAGCCTAAGACGGCGGAGGAAATTAAGTGAAGTACTCCAGAAACAAAGTATGGAAAGGTGTCTATAACCCCCCCCCCCGGACCTACCCCCCAACCTAGAGTAGCTAGGTGGGGAAGTAAAATCAATCCTTGTTCATACATGGGTTTCTCTGGTACGAAATGAGCCACTTCAAATAGGTTCATTGCTCCAGCCCAGAATACGATTAATCCGGCATGGGCTACGTGAGCCCCGAGTAGTTTACCAGATAAATTGATAAGTCTGGCATTCCCCGCCCACCAAGCGAAACCGGTGGTTTCTTGATCACGACCAGCTAAAGCTAAAGTTCCATTAAAGAGCGTTTCCACGGGGTAGAACCTCCTCAGGGAATATAAGGTTTTCATGGGGCTGATCCTGAGCCGCCATCCAAGCACGAATACCTTCATTTAAGAGAATATTTTTGGTGTAGAAAGTCTCAAATTCAGGATCTTCTGCTGCACGGATTTCTTGGGAAACGAAGTCATAGGCACGTAGGTTCAGAGCCAGACCGACTACCCCAATAGCACTCATCCATAGACCGGTTACTGGTACAAATAGCATAAAGAAATGTAACCAACGTTTATTGGAAAAAGCAACCCCAAAGATTTGGGACCAAAAGCGGTTAGCAGTGACCATTGAATAAGTCTCTTCGGCTTGGGTTGGGTTAAAAGCACGGAATGTATTTGCACCGTCGCCATCTTCGAATAAAGTATTTTCTACGGTAGCACCATGAATCGCGCATAGCAGAGCGGCGCCTAATACTCCGGCAACTCCCATCATATGAAATGGATTCAACGTCCAATTATGAAACCCTTGGAAGAAGAGGATGAATCGAAATATAGCTGCTACGCCAAAACTGGGTGCAAAGAACCAACCCGACTGACCCAGTGGATAAATCAGGAATACAGAAACAAAAACAGCAATTGGAGCAGAGAATGCGATTGCATTATAAGGCCGCAATTGAACAGATCGAGCAAGTTCAAATTGACGTAACATGAAACCTATTAGTCCGAAAGCGCCGTGGAGAGCAACAAAAGTCCACAGACCACCTAATTGACACCAACGAGTGAAATCTCCTTGTGCCTCAGGGCCCCATAGTAGCAACAAAGAATGTGCTAAACTATTCGCAGGAGTAGAAACTGCAGCGGTTAAGAAATTGCAACCTTCCAAATAGGAACTGGCCAGTCTATGGGTATACCATGAAGTTACAAAAGTTGTACCTGTGAACCAACCTCCTAAAGCGAAATAAGCACAAGGAAAGAGCAATAGGCCGGACCAACCCACAAAAACGAAACGGTCCCTCCGCAACCAATCATCCATAATATCAAATAAATCTTTTTCTTCTTTGGTAAATCTACCAAGGGCTATAGTCATAGTGATCCTCCTATTCAACTACTTCAACCATTTCCGAACACCTCATATCATTTCCGGGGCATACGATACGATAGTTCGATTATCTATGGACGATTCCTCCTTCAATGTCCCTTACAATGGGTTTCGAAGATACAAATCATTTTTTTCTATTGGGTCGCAGACCGGCCTAGGTAAATTCATGAACCCTATTTGATTAGTCCTTACTGTATAACTATTTGAACCCCGAATTGTGCTGTTCTATGACTCATATTCCAGAGTATATCTTTTATTTTAAGGGGTCAAACAAAAAAATTCCCTATTTTTTCTCTCACCCTAAATTAACTATTAAATAATGATAAACTATAAATGAAAGTCCCTTTCTCGCATTTGTTCCCTATTGTATTTGTGGAACCACAAATACAATATTTGATTCTGAAATCAAGGAAAGATATTGAAAAATCTATTTTGGAAATAAACTTTTATATGTCGCGGAAAATAATAGCGATTTCTTTCTATGGGGCATCCAGTAATAAGAAGATTAAATCGGAAATATCGACAAATTCTTGCTTCATTCAAGAAAAAAATCTGCTTCTACAATTTAATCTATATTATGTCGAATTTAAATATCAGAATAGCTGATATAGTCATGATTCAATGGGTCAGGTCCACTTATTTTTTCTTGATTTATAATTGTATGGTGGGTTTGATAGGAACAAAGTAGAAGTAGGAATACTTTGGTTTGGCGATTAACAATACGGGTTGGATAACTAGAATATTGATGTCCCAAAACAAAATGAATAATGAGAGATGAGGAGGACTACTATATCACTACAGGTTAGACTCCCCCTAATAAAGGGAATTAGTCATTATGAAAATGAAGAAATTTATTCTAACTATGATTCATAATAATCAGAATTCATTATAATGGTGGAAGACCCGTTCTTTATTTTTTTTTTTTTTTTTAGAAATATCAACAATATATCTATTCTCCGATGAAAACGAAGACTAAGACTTGAGTTTAGTGAAAAAGCCCTTTATCGGATTTGAACCGATGACTTACGCCTTACCATGGCGTTACTCTACCGCTGAGTTAAAAGGGCCCGTTTATTCAATTCATGAATTAGACATTTTCTCCATTATGAGTCTACTGCATGTATCTATATATGTATAGATACATGCAGTAGACTTCTAGGAGCTGATTCGGGAACAAAAAATTAAATTTATTAGTAATTAATTTAGTGGATAAAATTCTTATTTTTTTTTTTTTTTTGATAAAAAAGAATGCAGTGAATTGTTTCAAGACCGACCCTACTTGCTTTGTTGACTTTTACTGACCCATCAGAACAAGATTCGCTTGATTTATACCTGTACCAATCCGGCATAGACATGGATTCGAGATATTTTGCTGAATCATGTGATGAGGGGATTCGTACCCCGAGCCAAATTCCATTTTTATATTTTAAAAATGAAAAAGAAAAAAAAAATTCTATAGAATCGTGATCGTGTATATAAAGTATATATAAAGGTAAAAGACTCTTCGGGCCTAGATCTAGATTTCTGGATCTAGTTATATATATATTATTGACAATTCCAAAAAACGGATCATACTATCATCATAGTATGATGACGGTCGGGCGGATATGCCCCTATAGTCTAGTGGTTCAGGACATCTCTCTTTCAAGGAGGTAGCGGGGATTCGACTTCCCCTGGGGGTAGGGTACTACGAAAGGCAGTTGATCATGGCTTATCACTAAGCCCAGAATTCATTCTTCCTGGGCCGATGCCCGAGCGGTTAATGGGGGCGGACTGTAAATTCGTTGGCGATATGTCTACGCTGGTTCAAATCCAGCTCGGCCCAATAATTTGCCGCTCATGAATATGAGCTAACCAATTTGTCCTCCAGAAACAGAAATGCCCGATCCGTAGAAATAGAAAGATCAAGAGTAAATTTTTTTTGCTCGATACATATTTTTCTCATCCGTTCTGATCTTTTCTTTCTAACGATCTAGATTCATGATTCTTAAGTATTAAGAAAGGAAAAAGAATCCCTTTTTTCTCATTGAAAGATTCATTAATTATCTATTTTTGGCAATAAAAAACCAGTGGATATCAGTATATCATTTGTTTGTGTCTCTGCTACAACACGATGAATAAACGTTCTGTTCTTGTGAAACCATAAGAATATGTATGCCATACACCTCGCTGGGATTGTAGTTCAATCGGTCAGAGCGCCGCCCTGTCAAGGCGGAAGCTGCGGGTTCGAGCCCCGTCAGTCCCGGACTAGGATCCGATCAATTTATCAATTCAGCTCTCCTTTTACCGGAAAATGGGGACAGGGGCAAGATCTAATCCCCAGTGGGGGATCTTTATTTCTTTTGTTTTTCGTTTTGCATTTATCATCAGACAAATACGGTAATTTCAACTTAATTTCTTATACTAGTACCGATTGATAGGGGAGAGACATATGTAGATTGGTACAATCGGCGGTATTACTCTATTCAGTATTTTAAGAAAATAAAAGAAAAGACCGAGCAACACCCCCTTTTTAGTCAATTTGTTGAAATATTAGATCTTTTAACCCGTCCCTTTTTCCATCTCACTTCTACTCTTTTCTTTGGATCTAAATGTACGTGTGAACAATTGAATACCGTTCATATGATATCTCATCGGATAATTGTATGTAATACATAAGTATGTATAAGTATAAGGAAGGATAATTTTATACGAAAGAAGGTAGGTTATAGAAAAGAAAGTGCGGAAAAGGATGAAAAATTCAATAGGATTCTATATTGGATCAGGAATCCCCTTTTTATTTAGTATGGATAAAGGATCTTTCTATGTTATACTATTCAATTCTCGACGATTAATCGATTTGATAGATCAGATATATTGTTATTCATAATATTGATCCGATTCAGTATCATCAGGATACAATTTATCCTATTGAATTTACAGGAGAAAAATATCTCATCTCTATGGGATTAGATCCCGAGTTATTGCGAGGCAAAAAAAAACAATGAGATTATGGAAGTAAATATTCTCGCATTTATTGCTACTGCACTGTTTATTCTAGTTCCTACTGCTTTTTTACTTATCATCTACGTAAAAACAGTCAGCCAAAATGATTAATTTGAATGAAACTTGAATTATTAGTTCTTATCAATGATTGAAGAAATGAAAGGAAGGGATTCAAACCCCAAGTCTTAAATTAAATGAAATGGTCGGGCCGGAATCAGAAGTGTCTGAGATAGTGTGTGGAAAGAACTATATATATAGTTCTTTCCGCACACTATCTAGTATTGTATACTATTTCTGCTATTCTATTTAATTATATTAAATTTAATTATATTAAATAGAAAGAGTTGTATACACATATAGGCTTTATATGGATCAATATACAATATGTATGTATATCTAATATATGTACATCTCAATACTACATCTAAATAGCACTTTCATTCTATTTCTTTTTTTTTTTATTTTTTTAGATTCCCATTTCAAGAAGTCATTGATTGAGTCACTCACAGATGATCATGATCCGCGGAGTTCTATGGGAAAACTTTTTCGGAGTTGGAAAAGGGGTAGAGTGGTAGAGTCAATCCTGTCGATTTTTCATATTTAAACATGACATGAAATGAGTCAAAAAAAAAAATTTCTATAAGTCTAAAACAAAGGGGAAATGCGCGATATGCGGATCGCTTAATGGAAGAAAGATCTAATTTTATTATGTGTAGGAACCCGACCTCCTTGGACAACTACTAGTTGCTTCCAGTAGAAAGTATGTATCGCCATAATAGCAGAATGACTTTCTCTTAGACTTAGAACAGTAAAAGTAACAAAAAAAAGGGGGGGATTGGTTTTTCTCGTTGTAATATCCATAATTCTGGTAAAAGCCGGTTCATCAAAATAGAATATTTAGGAAGAATTCGGTTGGAAGAAATTTCCTATCATGCGTAGATTTTATTTTCGAAATATAACTATGGTAATCATTCATTGTTTGATAGAATGGTTATTATTGATTATTGTATTTTCTTATTCATTACTGTATTCATTCCAGTATAATTTTGAGACAGAGACACTTTTTTTGTAAGTATTCGTAAAACGATTCATTAAACAATTGATACAATTCGATTACTCAATTTAGTAATACCCCTAGAGTCCGCTCCTTCCCCATACCACGAGTGAAAGGGAAAATGTAAAGACTACCATTAAAGCAGCCCAAGCGAGACTTACTATATCCATGTAAATTATGTCCCCTATCTATATCAAGGAATTATTCAATTATTGATCAATAATCATAGTCGAATCAACGGCGCAGAGTCAAAATAGGATTCTGACTTAAGATGATTGATGCGCCAATCCAATGAATCCAATCGTAACAAATCCTATATTATTGTTATTAGATTTCTGGTAGAATGGGGGAGCATTAAGCACAAATACGATACACGCACCCTTTCTTTGGAAATATCAAAGGAATGCTTCAAATGTAAGATGTAGGAATAGTACGACTTATTGTTTTTTTGTTACCTTTCTTTCATAAACAAAAGACATAAAAATATACCAATAAGATAGATAACTATCTATCTTATTGGATACCTCTATTTCCTATTTGATCTAAGTCTTATTGTATTTCTTTCTGTGAAAGAATTAGGAAACGCCACTACCACTATTACATACATTCTTTTTTTACATACATTCTTTTTTTTTTTAATCCCCCCACAATGATAAAGAAAATCTTTTGCTTTTCAACTTTTACTTTTACTCTATAAGAGCCGACCAATCCTCCTGATTGAATGTCTGAGCACTCAGAGCCTCTCCTGAGTCTGGTCTGAACACAAAATATCTTCGGCCCTTTCCACAACTTCCTATAAATGGGTTTTCCATCGGCCTACCCAATCTAATCCCAGACAGAGTCAGCAGACACTACCTTAGTATAGGTAGTGTAAGATAATTAAAAAGTCTTGATCGTCTTTCGTATAATCTCCTCTTCAATCCTAGGGGCAAAAGTGGAGTGTCCTTTCGGAACCCTAAGATTTCTGACCTGTTACTTTCGTAGTTCTGAATCCCAGAATTCACTCTCACTATTGATTTTATTCAATTGATAAGATCAATCAAATAAATGGCCTGAACCAAATTAATAAGTAAGAGTTGCTTCATCCCTATTCGTACCGGTTTGGGCCACGCCCAAAACTAAGATTTTTTTCAAAAAATTTACAGTCTTTTATAGAACCTACGTATTCTAAATATCAAGTATCGACAGACCTAGTCCTTTGCCTCTGCTTCTGCGGAACAAGAATTCGTCGATTAGATCAGCAGGATTATTAATGCCAATTTGTTCATCAGGCGACACCCGGATTTGAACTGGGGATAAAGGATTTGCAGTCCCCTGCCTTACCACTTGGCCATGCCGCCAAATCTAATCAAAAATGGATCAGAATTATATATATATATTCTATTACTAATACTAAATTATTTTTTTTTTTTTTTTTATTCCGTAATATCATCAATTTGTATCTCAAATTGTATTTCCTTAATGGCATAAAGCAAATTTATTTACGACTAATTAATATCAATGATTTTAAAAAATCAATCCTTTTCAATTTTCAATTATAACAACATATATGTGTATATGTAAACCCCAAAACAGAAATTGTTACACAGAACAGATAGATCCCGAGTTTGGTCTCTCTCTTATGCACATATCCCTGTAGATAATTATCGTGCTTCAATTTTTTTTTTTTAGACTTTATTTCTATATAAATATATATAAAAAGCGGATTGAATCGTGAATCCATTTATTTTTTTTATACCCAATCTGATCGTAATATCATAATAATAGGCAGAAATTTGATCAATTTTGATATTCTATACAAGACTCCATAAGTCTAATGTGAGTGGCAGAATTTTTTTTTTAGGAATGTTTTATCAATTCATTTCCATTTGTACCTGTCACAAATCCGAACTTGCGCCAAAAATGCTCTTCATTCCTCCCTCTTGTCTGCGTTCATACGTATAAAATACAGATATGAAGTTGGATAAAATTTCATGTGATTTAGTAAACATAATATAATA
>CANTAL010000276.1:142500-160000 GCA_947650365.1 Chamaelirium japonicum
ACAACAAGTAGATCGGCGCCAGGCGAATTAGTAATGTGTCAGGAGAAGTTGGTACAAGAAGCCGTGGATGCGCTGCTTGATAATGGGATCCGCGGACAACCGATGAGGGATGGTCATAATAAAGTTTACAAGTCATTTTCAGATGTAATTGAAGGCAAAGAGGGAAGATTTCGCGAGACTCTGCTTGGTAAACGCGTCGATTATTCGGGGCGTTCCGTCATTGTCGTGGGTCCTTCGCTTTCACTACATCAATGTGGATTACCTCGAGAAATAGCAATAGAGCTTTTCCAAACATTTGTAATTCGTGGTCTAATCAGACAACATCTTGCTTCTAACATAGGGATTGCGAAAAGTAAAATTCGGGAAAAAGAACCGATTGTATGGGAAATACTTCAAGAAGTTTTGCAGGGGCATCCTGTATTGTTGAATAGAGCACCTACCCTGCATAGATTAGGCATACAGGCGTTCCAACCCATTTTAGTAGAGGGGCGTGCTATTTGTTTACACCCATTAGTTTGTAAGGGATTCAATGCAGACTTTGATGGGGATCAAATGGCTGTTCATGTACCTTTAGCTTTGGAAGCTCAAGCAGAGGCTCGTTTACTTATGTTTTCTCATATGAATCTCTTGTCTCCCGCTATTTGGGATCCCATTTCCGTACCAACCCAAGATATGCTTATCGGACTCTACGTATTAACGATCGGGAATCGTCGAGGTATTTGTGCAAATAGGTATAATCCATATAATTGCAGAAACTCTCAAAATAAAACACTTGACAATAATAATGATAAATATACGAAAGAAAAAGAACCATATTTTTTTAGTTCCTATGATGCACTTGGAGCTTATCGGCAGAAACGAATCAATTTAGATAGTCCTTTGTGGCTCCGGTGGCGACTAGATCAACGTGTCATTGGCTCAAGAGAAGTTCCCGTCGAAGTTCAATATGAATCTTTTGGTACTTATCATGAGATTTATGGGCACTATGTAATAGTAGGAAGTGTAAAAAAAGAAATCTGTTGTGTATACATTCGAACCACTGTTGGTCATATTTCTTTTTATCGAGAAATAGAAGAAGCCGTACAGGGATTTTTTCGGGCCTACTCATACGCTATCGAAACTAAGAAATTAGATTAGGCGATATCCGTGCCGTGGGAATTCAATTCGGATCTCTCCAGTTTCACTGGTATCATAATTTATGAATTTCTGCGCAAATAAAGATTTGGAAAAGGAAGTTTTTGAATCACTGACTCAAGTCCATTGTCGAATTCTACTCAGCAGAATATGGGAGTACTTATGGCAGAACGGGTCGATCTGGTCTTTCACAATAAAGTGATAGATGGAACTGCTATGAAACGACTTATTAGCAGATTAATAGATCATTTCGGAATGGCATATACATCACATATCCTCGATCAAGTAAAGACTTTAGGTTTCCGACAAGCCACTGCTATATCCATTTCATTAGGAATTGATGATCTTTTAACAATACCATCTAAGGGATGGTTAGTCCGAGACGCTGAACAACAAAGTTTGATTTTGGATAAACACCATCATTATGGGAATGTACACTGGGTAGAAAAATTACGTCAATCCATTGAGATATGGTATGCTACAAGTGAATATTTGAGACAAGAAATGAATCCTAATTTTTGGATGACTGATCCTTCTAATCCAGTCCATTTAATGTCCTTTTCGGGAGCTAGAGGAAATGCATCTCAGGTACATCAATTAATAGGTATGAGAGGATTAATGTCGGATCCCCAAGGACAAATGATTGATTTACCCATTCAAAGCAATTTACGCGAAGGGCTTTCTTTGACAGAATATATAATTTCCTGCTACGGAGCCCGTAAAGGAGTTGTGGATACTGCTGTACGAACATCGGATGCGGGATACCTTACGCGTAGGCTTGTTGAAGTAGTTCAACACATTATTGTACGTAGAGCGGATTGTGGTACTATCAAAAGTATTTCCGTGAGTCCTCGAAATAAGATGACGGAAAAAATTTTTGTCCAAACACTAATTGGTCGTGTATTAGCAGACGATATATATATGGGTCCACGGTGCATTGCCACTCGAGATCAAGATATTGGGATTGGGCTTGTCAATCGATTCATAACCTTTCGAGCACAACCAATATATATTCGAACCCCCTTTACGTGCAGGAGTACATCTTGGATCTGTCAATTATGTTATGGTCGAAGTCCCACTCATGGTGACCTGGCCGAATTGGGAGAAGCCGTAGGTATTATTGCGGGACAATCAATTGGAGAACCGGGGACTCAACTAACATTAAGAACTTTTCATACCGGTGGAGTATTCACGGGTGGTACTGCCAAACATGTACGAGCTCCTTCTAATGGAAAAATAAAATTAAATGAGGATTTGGTTCATCCCACACGTACCCTTCACGGGCATCCTGCTTTTTTATGTTCTATAGATTTGTATGTAACTATTGAGAGTCGGAATATTATGCATAATGTGAATATTCCACCAAAGAGTTTGATTTTAGTCCAAAATGATCAATATGTAGAATCAGAACAAGTGATTGCTGAGATTCGTGCCGAAGCGTCCACTTTTCATTTTAAGGAGAGGGTACGAAAACATATTTATTCTGAATCAGAGGGAGAAATGCACTGGAGTACCGATGTCTACCATGCACCCGAATATACATATGGTAATGTTCATCTATTACCAAAAACAAGTCATTTATGGATATTAGCAGGAGGCCCGCGCAGATCGAGGATAGTGTCTTTTTCTCTCCACAAGGATCAAGATCAAATAAATGTTCATTCTTTTTCTGTCGAAGACAGATATACCTCTGAATTCTCAATGACTAATGATCGAGTAAGACATAAATTGTAAATTGTTGGATACTTCTAGTAAAAAAAATAGGGACATTCTTGACTATTCAATATCTGATCGAATTATATCCAATGGTCATTGGAATTTCATATATCCTTCTATTCTCAGGGGAATTCTGATTCTTGGCGAAAAGGCGAAGAAATGGATTCATCATCCCATTACAATATGATCAAGGACGAGAGAAAGAACTAATACCCCGTTTGGTATTTTGATTAAAATACCCATAAATGGTATTTTACGTAGAAATAGTATTTTTGCTTATTTTGACGATCCACGATACACAAGAAGCAGTTCTGGAATTACTAAATATGGTACTGCGGAGGTAGATTCAATCGTAAAAAAAGAGGATTTGATTGAGTATCGAGGAGTAAAAGAATTTAGTCTGAAATACCAAATGAAAGTAGATCGGTTTTTTTTTCATCCCGAAGAAGTACATATTTTACCCTGGATCCCGGTCCATAATGGTCCGGAACAACAGTATCATTAGAGTAGATACACGACTTGCTTTAAATACAAGAAGCCGAATAGGCGGATTAGTCCGAGTGGAGAGAAAAAAAAAAAGTATTGAACTGAAAATATTTTCTGGAGATATTCATTTTCCGGAGAGACAGATAAGATATCCAGGCACAGCGGCATTTTGATACCGCCAGGAACGGGAAAAAAAAATTCTAAGGATCAAAAAAATGGAAAAATTGGATCTATGTCCATCGGATCATACCTACCAAGAAAAAGTATTTTGTTTTGTTCGGCCCGTAGTTACATATGAAATAGCTGATGGGATAAATTTAGCAACACTTTTCCCTCGGGATCCTTTGCAGGAAAAGGATAATGTCCAACTTAGAGTTGCCAACTATATCCTTTATGGATATGGCAAGTCAATTCGAGAATGTATTACACAAGTATTCAATTAGTTCGGACTTGCTTAGTATTGAATTGGGACAAAAAACAAACGGTTCTATAAAAGAGGTTCATGCTTCCTTTGTTGAGGTAAGGGCAAATGCTCTAATTCGCGATTTTATAAGAATGGAGTTACTCAAGTCCACTATTTCGTATAGCGGAAAAAGGTATGATACGGCGGGTTCAGGATTGATTCCCGATAAAGGATTAGAGCGCACCAATATCAATCCCTTTCATTCCAAGTCAAAGATTCAACCACTCGCCAAACATCAAGGAACTCTTGGTAGTGGTACATTGTTGAGTCAAAATAAGGAATGCCAATCTTTGATAATTTTGTCATCATCCAATTGTTTTCCAAATTGGTCCATCAAACGGTTCGAAATATAACAATGTGACAAAAGAATTTGATCCCATAATTCCAATTAGAGATTTGTTTGGTCCCTTAGGTACTATTGTACCTAAAATAGCGAATTTTTATTCATCTTATCATTTTCATTTATTAACTCATAATCAGATCTTGTTAAAGAAATATTTGCACTTTACAATTTTAAACAGACTTTACAAGTACTTCAAGTATTTAAATACTGTTTAATGGACGAAGATAGGAGGATTTATAATCCCGATCCATGCAGTAACATCATTTTGAATCCATTTCATTTGAATTGGTGTTTTCTCCATCACGATTCTTGTGAGGAGACATCCACAATAATTAGCCTTGGACAATTTATTTGTGAAAATGTATGACTATTCAAATACGGACCACACATAAAAAAATCGGGGCAAATTTTAATCGTTCATGTTGACTCCTTAGTTATAAGATCAGCTAAGCCCTATTTGGCTACTCCGGGGGCAACTGTTCATGGCCATTATGGAAAATCCTTTATGAAGGAGAGACATTAGTTACATATATATATGAAAAATCGAGATCTGGCGACATAACGCAAGGTCTTCCAAAAGTGAACTAGTCTTAGAAGTGCGTTCGATTGATTCAATATCGATGCACCTCAAAAAGAGAGTTGAAAGTTGGAACAAACGTATACCAATAATTCTTGGAATCCCCTGGGGATTATTGATTGGAGCTGAGCTAACCATAGCCCAAAGTCATATCTCTTTGGTTAATAAGATTCAAAAAGTTTATCGATCTCAGGGGGTACAGATCCATAATAGACATATAGAGATTATTGTACGTCAAATACATCAAAAGTGTTGGTTTTAGAAGATGGAATGTCTAATGTTTTTTCACCTGGAGATTAATAGGATTCTTGCGAGCAGAACGAGCAGGGCGTGCTTTGGACGAAGCGATCGGTTATCGGGCAATCTTTATTGGGATAACGAGAACATCTCTGAACACTCAAAGTTTCATATCCGAAGCGAGTTTTCAAGAAACCGCTCGAGTTTTATCAAAAGCTGCTTTACGAGGTCGTATTGATATGGTTGAAAGGACTGAAAGAAAACGTTGTTCTGGGGGGGATTATTCCTGTTGGTACCGGATTCAAAAAATTAGTGCACAATTCAAGACAAGGACAAAAACATTTATTTGGAAATCAAAAGGAAGAATCTATTCGAGTTGGAAATGAGAGATATTTTGTTACACCATAGAGAATTATTTTGTTCTTGCGCCAAAACAATTTCCACGAGACATCAGAACAATCATTTACGCGATTTGTCTGGACAATTATTGATTTAATAATAAATCAATTAAGTAATTAAAAAAAATTAATGGTTTGGACCGCGTATCAACGGTAAATCCGCGGTAGAAGGTTCCGTCGGAACAATTATTTATTTCAAGGTACCTTGTCTCCTTGTTAAAAAAAAAAATAGGAAGTGTGGGGAAAAATGACAAGAAGATATTGGAACATCAATTTGGAAGAGATGATGGAAGCAGGAGTTCATTTTGGTCATGGTACTAGGAAAGGAATCCTAGAATGGCCCCTTACATTTCTGCTAAGTGTAAAGGTATTCATATTACAAATCTTACGATAACTGCTCGTTTTTTATCAGAAGCCTGCAATTTAGTTTTTGATGCAGCAAGTAGGGGAAAAAACTTTTTAATCGTTGGTACAAAAAATAAAGCAGCGGATTCAGTAGCATCAGCTGCAATAGGGGCGCGGTGTCATTATGTTAATCAAAAATGGCTCGGTGGTATGTTAACGAATTGGTACACTACGGAAACGAGACTTCATAAGTTCAGGGACTTAAGAGCAGAACAAAAGATGGGGAAATTCAAACGTCTTCCAAAAAGAGATGCAGCAATGTTGAAGAGAAAATTATCTACCTTGCAAAGATATCTGGGTGGGATCAAATATATGACGGGATTACCTGATATTGTAATCATCCTTGATCAGCAAGAAGAATATATGGCTCTTCGAGAATGTGTCATTTTGGGGATTCCGACGATTTGTTTAATCGATACAAATTGTGACCCGGATCTCGCGGATATTTCGATTCCAGCCAACGACGATGCTATAGCTTCAATCCGATTTATTCTTAATAAATTAGTATTCGCAATTTGCGAGGGTCGTTCTAGCTATATAAGAAATCGTTGATTATGATTAAGAATAATCAAATAAGATTAATGAATTATTTTTGAACTGGATAGATTTATTAGATCAGATCGGTTACTAGTCTTGCACTTTAAAAGGGGATAAAGATAAAAAGTACTGTGGGGATATTGATATTATGTCGTGTGATTTCTTGGTATCCGAAATATAGCATTAATGATTAAAGTAAGTGAGTTGATAAAGAGATGGTTGAATCAAAATAATTTTTTTTTTCAGTTCGATTTCTGTGAGAGGGCAATATGAATGTTATACCATGTTCCATTAAAACACTCAAGGGGTTATATGATATATCGGGTGTAGAAGTAGGCCAACATTTATATTGGCAAATAGGGGGTTTAAAACTCCATGCCCAAGTACTTATCACTTCTTGGGTCGTAATTGCTATCTTATTAGGTTCAGTCATCATAGCTGTTCGGAATCCGCAAACCATTCCGACCGATGGTCAGAATTTCTTCGAATATGTTCTTGAATTTATTCGAGACTTGAGCAAAACTCAGATTGGAGAAGAATATGCTCCTTGGGTTCCCTTTATTGGAACTATGTTTCTATTTATTTTTGTTTCTAACTGGTCAGGTGCTCTTTTACCGTGGAAAATCATACAGTTACCTCATGGGGAGTTAGCTGCGCCCACGAATGATATAAATACTACTGTTGCTTTAGCTTTACCCACGTCAGTAGCATATTTTTATGCAGGTCTTACAAAAAAAGGATTGGGTTATTTCGGGAAATACATTCAACCAACTCCAATACTCTTACCAATTAACATCCTAGAAGATTTCACAAAACCTTTATCTCTTAGTTTTCGACTTTTCGGAAATATATTGGCTGATGAATTAGTAGTTGCTGTTCTTGTTTCTTTAGTACCTTCAGTAGTTCCTATACCTGTTATGTTTCTTGGATTATTTACAAGTGGTATTCAAGCTCTTATTTTTGCAACTTTAGCCGCGGCTTATATAGGCGAATCCATGGAGGGTCATCATTGACTAGCTTTTGAAATAGTCTTTTTTTTTTATCCTAATTTATGCATGGTTGGTTCAAAATAATCACTTGGTTGGGAACATAATGCATAATGATACAAATGTATCTAGGACCTAACGTCGCAGGAGGAAAGGTGGATGATATTACGGAATTGTAAAAAAAAAAATGGGTTAGGGGGGTCAAACTAGATATATGTAATGTCTATAAGTCCAGCCCCCGTGTATGTTTCGCAGAATGAAATGATTTTAGAATACCATTCAATATAAATATAAATATAAAATGTGGGCAGTTTGCGTTATGCAAAAAACAAATGTATATGTAATATTAGTTATTCGCTATATTAGTTATTCACTAGTTATCTAGTTATTTATCTAGTTATATAGTATAGGGACTATCCCCAACCCCCATTAATATACATATATAATATTCATATTATATACATATAATAAATTTATATAAATTATATATATATTTTATTCTTTTCCAGTATATTGTTTTTTTACAGCCCACTGCATTTAGATGGATTCCAATATAAGTCCTTCTGTTTCGTCTGTGATTGTGGATTGGATGAAAAAAAAAAGGATGAACTCGCGGATATAGAAGAGTCAAAAACAAAGAATTGAATGAAAGAATGATTCGAAATAAAGAAATGCAATAATTAGAACCATATGCATATGATTTAAAAAAATTCCATCATGGGTAGTAAAAGTAAAATAAAAACGATATATCGAAGTAGTTCTGAGATTCACTAATATTATCATTTCAATTTGGAGTTTTTACTTACTTTGGCCCGATAGATCTTAGTGATAAAACAAAAAAAAAAGTAATAATTTATTTGTTTGGTTGATTGTATCATTAACCATTTCTTTTTTTTGGTACGAGGAACTTACCATGAATCCACTGATTTCTGCCGCTTCCGTTATTGCTGCTGGATTGGCCGTAGGGCTTGCTTCTATTGGACCTGGGGTTGGTCAAGGTACTGCTGCAGGCCAAGCTGTAGAGGGTATTGCGAGACAACCAGAAGCAGAGGGTAAAATAAGAGGTACTTTATTGCTTAGTCTAGCTTTTATGGAAGCCTTAACAATTTATGGACTGGTCGTGGCATTAGCGCTTTTATTTGCGAATCCTTTTGTTTAATTTAATCCTAGAAATGTGAAAAAGTACGTAACGTACTCTTTTTCTTATTTTATTAACTCGGGGTTGCCGTTTGCTTCTTCGAATTCGATCAAAACTTTACTCCTACAATTACTTATTTGTCGAAACAATGCCCCGGGAGGGACTGATTTGAGTATGAGGAATTAGCGGATTCGTTTGCTTTCTTCCTTCCTACCCTTAGTTAGTACTATGGAATTTGCACTTTTAGGAGGCGTTTCAACAAACGAGATATTTCACAATTGACGTGAGACCCAGGACCTAACCTAACCTAATAAGTATCTCTTCTTATTGGAAACTTCAAAAAAAAAAAGAAATTTTAAAATTAAATTAATAGATTCAATCTATATCCCATAAAGAAAGAAAAAAAAATTATAAAAATGAATAAAAAGAAATTGATCAAAAAAAGGGGCAAGCTAGATGATACAAAAAGAACTCTGTTCTTTGTTAGTCTTATCTATAAGAAAGAGGGGACCATATGAAAAATGTAACTGATTTTTTTGTTTCCTTGGGCTATCGGCCATCCGCTGGGAGTTTCGGGTTTAATACTGATATTTTAGCAACAAATCCAATAAATCTAACTGTAGTGCTTGGTGTATTGATTTTTTTTGGAAAGGGAGTGTGTACGAGTTGTGTATTTCAAGAATATAGGTTGGATCCAACCGGCCGCACTTTATTTATGTATTTATGTTATTTTTTTTTTTTGAGATAGGATAAATTAGGAAATAAAAGTGCACGATCTCGACGAATTACTTCTGAATAAATTTAAAAATCATATGTAAGAACCATAGCATTTCGTGACTCATTGGTAAATCAACTTTGATTCTCTATCAACCAATAATGCGAGACCATTTAGATGGTTAAAGCTAAACTGTTTGAAGTCCAGGCACAACATGGTACTCTTTCTACCACTACGTTAGTACAAAAATGGTTTCAAAATAATAGTTGGTAATTTATCTGATATAGAACACTCATATCGATAAAATGATTTGAAACCATTTAGAATGGGCGCCTTCCTTGCCCTTTTTACTTTTTATCCAATGCCGAAGCGACGACCTATCTATAAAAAAAAAAATAATTTTTGGATTTGAAGACTTGAAGAAAAAAGGTAAATAAAATATATATAATAATTTTTTATATAAATTAAATAAAAAACAAATAAAGAAACAACTTTGCTGACAATTCTAGATAGATTTTTTATCTGGTCGGAAGAGTCCTTCTAATATTCTGGTCTTATATCCGTTTCGATCTCTTTGAATAGGAACAGAAAAGAGAGGGTAGGCTCATTACATTAAATGATACGGGAATGCCCATAAAATCAATAATTGAGCGTGAGAGCCAAATGAATCAAAAGATTCATGTTTGGTTCGGGAAGAGATCGTGGAAGTTGTGAAATTAATGGTAAGATAATCTACTTTCATTAAATGATTTATTAGATAATCGAAAACAAAAGATCTTGAGTACTATTCAAAGTTTGGAAGAATTACGTAAAGGGGCCATTGAGCAGCTCGAAAGAGCTCGGGCTCGCTTACGGAAAGTGGAAATTGAAGCAGATGAGTATCGAAGGAATGGGTACTCCGAGATAGAACGAGAAAAAGTAAATTTAATTAATGCCACTTGTGATAGTTTGGAACGATTAGAAAATTTCAAAAATGAAACCCTTCATTTTGAACAACAAAGAGCGATTAATCAGGTCCGGCAACGAGTTTTCCAACAAGCCTTACAAGGAGCTCTAGGAACTCTGAATAGTTGTTTGAATAGCGAGTTACATTTCCGTACCATCCGTGCTAATATTGGCACCCTCGGGGCCATGGAAGAAATAACTGATTAGCCCTTCTACTTGTAACTTTTACTTTAGTTTAGAGTTTAGGCATTATTATTATTTTCCCTTTGCTTCCGAAAAATAAGAAAAAGAGACTAATGGGAACCCTTCGAGCCGACGAAATTAGTAATATTATCCGCGAACGTATTGAACAATATAATAGAGAAATAAAGATTGTAAATACCGGCACCGTACTTCAAGTAGGCGATGGCATTGCTCGTATTCATGGTCTTGATGAAGTAATGTCGGGTGAATTAGTAGAATTTGAAGAGGGTACAATAGGCATTGCTCTTAATTTGGAATCAAATAATGTTGGTGTTGTATTAATGGGTGATGGTTTGATGATAAAAGAGGGAAGTTCTGTAAAAGCAACAGGAAGAATTGCTCAGATACCTCGTGAGCGAGGCTTATTTGGGTCGTGTTATAAATGCTCTGGCTAAACCTATTGATGGGAGAGGTGAAATTTCAGCTTCTGAATCTCGATTAATTGAATCTCCTGCCCCAGGTATTATTTCGAGACGTTCAGTATATGAGCCTCTTCAAACAGGGCTTATTGCTATTGATTCGATGATCCCTATAGGACGTGGCCAGCGAGAATTAATTATCGGGGACAGACAGACCGGCAAAACAGCAGTAGCCACAGATACGATTCTCAATCAAAAAGGGCAAAATGTAATATGTGTTTATGTAGCTATTGGTCAAAAAGCATCTTCTGTGGCTCAAGTAGTGAATACTTTCCAGGAACAGGGGGCAATGGAATACACTATTGTGGTAGCTGAAACGGCGGATTCACCTGCTACATTACAATACCTTGCTCCTTATACAGGAGCGGCTCTGGCTGAATATTTTATGTACCGTGAACGACATACTTCAATAATTTATGATGATCTCTCCAAACAGGCGCAAGCTTATCGCCAAATGTCTCTTTTATTAAGAAGACCCCCCGGCCGTGAAGCTTATCCGGGAGATGTTTTTTATTTGCATTCGCGCCTTTTGGAAAGAGCCGCTAAATCAAGTTCTCATTTGGGTGAAGGAAGTATGACTGCTTTACCAATAGTTGAAACTCAATCCGGAGACGTTTCAGCTTATATTCCTACTAATGTAATTTCCATTACAGATGGACAAATATTCTTATCCGCCGATCTATTCAATGCTGGAATCCGACCTGCTATTAATGTAGGTATTTCTGTTTCCAGAGTGGGATCCGCAGCTCAAATTAAAGCCATGAAACAAGTAGCCGGCAAATCAAAATTGGAACTAGCTCAATTCGCAGAGTTAGAAGCCTTTGCACAATTTGCTTCTGATCTTGATAAAGCTACTCAGAATCAATTGGCAAGAGGTCAACGATTACGCGAGTTGCTCAAACAATCCCAATCAGACCCTCTCCCGGTAGAAGAACAGATAGTTACTATTTATACTGGAGCGAATGGATATCTTGATACGTTAGAAATTGGACAGGTAAATAAATTTATTGTTCATTTGCGTACCTACTTAAAAAAGAATAAACCTCAATTCCAAGAAATTATATCTTCTACCAAGATATTCACCGAACAAGCGGAAGTCCTTTTGAAGGAAGCTATTCAGGAACAGATCGAACTGTTTTTACTTCAGGAACAAACATAAATTTTTCACTTTTATTCTTATTCTTATTCTTAGTACAAGAAAAATTCTTAAAAATTATTTCTGATTCGAATCATTCAAAATAGCTTTCTTGATTTCTTGATATAACCATAAAAGAATAAAATGGAAAAAAATTGCGTCCAATAGGATTTGAACCTATACAAAAGGTTTAGAAGACCTCTGTCCTATCCATTAGACAATGGACGCTTTTCATTCCTATTTTATTCTTTCGCATTCTTCCTTTCTCTTTTTCGGAGAAAATTTGATTACGATTACACTGAAAATTTATTCGGGAATAAAAATAAGGACGCATATCCACCAAAATTGATGATGTATAATATAATAAGGAATATGGAGCGGGTAGCGGGAATCGAACCCGCATCGTTAGCTTGGAAGGCTAGGGGTTATAGTCGACGTTGGTTGATCATTTTTAACGTCTCTAATTCAAAACCGAACATGAAATTTTTGTTTCATTCGGCTCCTTTTATGGAAGATCGATGTATTCCCAGAAAAAAAAATTACATCCATAACATCTATGTCCGCTTTTTTATCTGAATGCATTCAAATCTACTCGCTTTCTAGATGATCCCTCTAGAGGAGGAAAATCATTTCAAATCTGTCTAGTCTAGTTTCTTCGTTCCCTATTTCTACTCACAGAATCCTGAGGAAAAGAATTTTGTTTCCACCGAGCCGAAACAATATGCCGATGGTTCTAGTAAACCAAAACCGTCGTTTTCTAGCTAAAGGCTTCAATCTCCCCTTTACAACACAAAAATTGAAAATCTAGTTACGATTGGAAATCCACTTTTGTATCTTTATCCATGTATCCTTTACTCATACTCATTCAATTGGAAGAGTTGATCCAATGCAACAAAATTATGCTTCGCGATCCCATAATCCCATTTTTTCTTTATTCCATTTTTAATTGACCCTTGGATACAAACCGTGAGAATGTATATTCTTCCTCAAATATGCCATTGAGAGGCAAGGGATTAAACCCTTTTTAAGAAATAAAGTTTTGATTCGGAATATGAAAAAAACCGAAAGACCCCTTAACTATTTCAGTTTTTAATAGAACGAATCACACTTTTACCACTAAACTATACCCGCTACAATTTGATTATTGTATATAAATTGAGGGCCGTTTGTCGAACAAAGGGATGAGACACAATCAAGATAGCATCAGAATCATGAAAATTCTAGCGTTGACATGTATTTTGCCCCCGAGAAACTTGAAGAAAAAAAAAATAATAAAATATTCATTCTTAATAATAGGAATGGGGATGGAAATTGCCCTTGTTGCTGCTTTAATAACAAGTATTTATGATTTGATATCAAATCATGATTAAATTGTTTGAGCTAGATTCATTGGAACAAAAAAAGAAGTAATGGCCCGGCCAGTACTCCAGTACTTAATCGGGCCGGGGGAATAAACCTTTTGTACAAAATAAAAGAAGTAAGATATTCTTTCTATTTGTGATATCTCTTTCGAATTATTATATAAATTGAATTGTTGATCCAATTTTTAGATATCTTAATATGTATATATTATCTTTCTTATTTTCTCTTTTTATTTTATATTTATATATGTTTTATATTATATATTTATCTATTTTTATCTATTTTATTTTTCATATATCATTTCATATATCATATATATATATATATATTATCCTTCGTTATGTTATATATTGGTTTATATATTGTTATTTTTTTATATCCTTCTAATTCTAATTTCTAATAAGAAATAAGCAAGAAACCGAGGTTTTTTGATTAATCTTTACTTCAACTTCACGTGTCAGATTACATAAACATTTTTTTCTTTTTGAATTTGGAGAGATGGCTGAGTGGACTAAAGCGGCGGATTGCTAATCCGCTGTACGAGTTATTTGTACCGAGGGTTCGAATCCCTCTCTCTCCGCTCTCTCTGATCGCTCGAGACTTTCTATTTCTAATTCAAAAAAATACCAATCCCTTAATTTTATTATAATAAGATGTATGGAATAGATAAAATAATAAGAAAAAAGAATTCAGAAAAAAGCAAGAAAAAACTACAAATCTCTTTTTTATGTTTATTCCTCACGTCCGGGATTGCGTCCTGGATCATTAGATAAGAATCCGAAGATGAAGAGAGAAACAAAGAATATCACTACTGTATAAACGAAGAGTTTGAGAGTAAGCATTACACAATCTCCAAGATAAGATCATTTTTTTTTTTTGAAAAGGGGAATGGATTACTTCATTTTTTTTGTACCACATACGCGATTTTCACATGACACCTCAAAAAAAAAAAGAAGTGTTTTCTTGAAAAGAAACTAATTTTTTTATAATAAGATTCTGAGTCCTTCGTTATAAGAATTTTATTGTTATCTTCACAATTAGGTATTGTGGAAGACCCAATAAAGTCTTTGTTCGCTGGAAGGTCAGAACAAAGAAATAAATTATCAAAATGAATTGCTACGGTTATTCAATATACAAAATTTTGATTTTATGAATCTTTGATTCATAATGTAAGACTTATCCGATCTTATTAATTTTTAGAATCTTTTTTTTTTCAAAAAAATCATGAATTTAGGAAAGTATTAAAGATTTCATCGAAAACTTGCAGCAGCTTGCCAAACAAAGGCTAAGAGAAAAAAGAGTACAGGTATGATGGGCATAACATCTACGATTGGATTGAAAAAGGCATAAGCCTCGGGCAATTTAGCGAAAAAAAAACTATTTGAATAAAGGTCATAATTAAGACGGATACAGATTAAACTTAAGATATTAAGCATAACAAAAATTTTGTTCTTGTGGATTAGATAATTTTATTTTGATTGAGTTACTTTTATAAGATGAGGTAATATAAGGGAAAAATGAAAAGGCAGGCCAAAAAAATCCTTTTTATTTGAACTCTAACTCTCCCAAATCCAAAATTACTTTTTCCATTCTCAAACGAGAATACAAGGAATTATACTTTACATACAATATTTAAATTGAATTCCATGTAATGATCAATGAATTTTTTTTTCTATATCTATATCTATATCTATATGTGTCGAATCCTAGCAACAATATTTTCCGTATGTATTTGGGCTTGGGCTGGAATTGACGAATAACCAATACTTATAATAGTGTTTATTAGTGTTGAATAGAAATCTAAATGGGGCGTGGCCAAGCGGTAAGGCAGCGGGTTTTGGTCCCGTTACTCGGAGGTTCGAATCCTTCCGTCCCAGATCGTTTCTATCAGAAACGAAAGATCGAATCACATTGTATCCAACATTAAACAGAAAATTGTTAAAGAAAACAAAATCTGTATAAAAATAAAATGAACAAGGTCTATATATATATATAATATATTATGTATTGTTTCGGCTAAGTAAAAAAAAAAAAGATCTGTGATTCCTTAAATATCCATAATTACCTATGGTAACAATTGTTCCTTGTATATGATAGATACGAAAAAATAAGAATGAGAGGAGTCTTCTTTTATTTTTAAGATGAAAGAATTTGGAATAACTTATTTGGTTAAAATGATTTTGTTCGGGGATTGGGAATCTATTAAGGGTCCTTTTTTTTTTTTATGGGAATTTACCGGCAAAGGCGGGATCCATTTTTCTTATTATATCTCTATCGATTGAATGAGCTCGAGATTTTTTCTCTACCCCTTCCTTATTTTTTTCCATTAAAATTTCTGATTTATCTTGTGCCAATCCAACATAAGTCCTTATTTTTTATTTTGTTTACTTAAACAAAAATGGATTTTATTAACATTCCATTCATATTGACAATGTTGTAACGAATCAATATAATTCGATCATAGATAAATAGACCCTACCCGATATTTGTTTTTCCTTCACTTCACACTTCAGTCAAATTAGGGGTTTGCCGGATTTACTGTCATACAAGACGCATTTTCTTAACAAAAAAGAAAAAATGGATCAAGATAAAAATGGGTGTCAATTTTTAAATCTCTATTGGATTGGGAATCCGTTGTTTTTCGTCTGATCCGCTCATTTTGATATTTTGGTGTTTATGATTATCAATTTTTGATCATAAAATCTTTCTTTTACGTTTAGATTTTAGATTTGTGATTTGTTGCTAGTTCAATGTTTTGGTTTTGACGGGGTCCTCTGGAGTGCAATCCAAGAAAATTTTTTAATTTTGATCGTATCTACACTACACTACATATTTTTTTATCCGGGTTGCTAACTCAATGGTAGAGTACTCGGCTTTTAAGTGCGGCTATGATCTTTCACACATTTTGATGAAGTAACGAATTCGTCCAGACTATTGGTAGAGTCTATAAGACCACGACTGATCCTGAAAGGTAATGAAGGAAAAAACAGCATGTCGTAATAAGATAGAATTTTGAGTTTATCCTTACTAGATCGTTACAAAATATTGTTTTGATTTTTTGAAGGGGACAAAAGAAATTTACATTTACAGTTTTGTCTAGTGAATAAATGGATAGAGTCCTCTGGCTCCAATTCTGGTAAAACAAAAAGCAACGAGCTTATGTTCTTAATTTGAATGATTACCCGATCTAACTATATGTTAAAAATAGATTAGTGCCTGATGAGGGAAAGGGTTCTCCTATGAGTGGACCATTGATTCTTTATTCTTCTTTTTTTTTATGAATCCTAACTATTCTCCATTATAGATTGGAGACAGATGTGTAGAAGAAAGAGTATACTGATAAAGAAAATATAATTTATTCCAAAATCAAAAGAGCTATTGGGTTGCAAAAATAAAGGATTTTTGACCCTCTTGTAATTATAATGAACATAAACCGATTGGATAGAACAAGATAGGAAAGAGATCCGTTGATTGGACTCCCAGTCTCAGGGTATATCTTTTTATACTTAGTATTTTTATACTTAGTATTATATACTATATACATAATCTATACCCCTGTTCTGACCATATTATATTGCACTATGTATCATTTGATAACCCAAGACATACCCCCCTTGTCTACCTTTCAAGTAGAGAAATTTAAATGGAAGAATTACAAGGATATTTAGAAAAAGATAGATCTCGGCAACAACACTTCCTATATCCGCTTCTATTTCAGGAGTATATTTACACACTTGCTTATGATCATGGTTTAAATGGTTCGATTTTTTATGAACCCATGGAAATTTTAAGTTATGACAATAAATCTAGTTCCGTACTTGTGAAACATTTAATTACTCGAATGTATCAACAGAATTATTTGATTTATTCAATTAATGATTCTAACAAAAATCGATTCATTGGGCACAACAATGATTTTTATTCTAATTTTGATTCTCAAATGATATCAGAAGGTTTTGCAGTCATTCTGGAAGTTCCATTCTCGCTGCGATTAGTACCTTCCTTCAAAGAAAAAGAAATACCAAAATCTCAGAATTTACGATCTATTCATTCAATATTTCCCTTTTTAGAGGACAAATTATCGCATTTAAATTATGTGTTAGATATACTAATACCCTATCCCATCCATCTGGAAATCTTGGTTCAAGCCCTTCAATGCTGGATCCAAGATGTTCCCTCTTTGCATTTATTGCGATTCTTTCTCCATGAATATCATAATGGGAGCGGTTTGATTAGTCCGAATAAATCTATTTACGTTTTT